>RJWJ010002960.1:0-63247 GCA_004363605.1 Indri indri
GCATGTGCCACCATGCCCGGCTAATTTTTTCTCTATATATTTTTAGCTGTCCAATTAATTTTCTTTCTATTTTTGGTAGAGATGGGGTCTCGCTCTTGCTCAGGCTGGTCTCGAACTCCTGAGCTCAGAACGATCCGCCCACCTCGGCCTCCCAGAGTGCTAGGATTACAGGCTTGAGCCACCGCGCCCGGCCTAAGTTGTGATTTTTATGACAAGCAGTGGCAATAACATTTGCATCTGCTCCTGAGGACAGCAATGAGAGCCTCCCCCCGTGTTGAGTTTGGCTCAAACGACGAAGAAACAAGGATCGGTCCCAGTTCTGTGCAGACAATCGTCACTTGAAGTTACTTAAAATCAACAAGGACCTCACTAAGAAGCACCGCAGAACGTGAGTGACGAGGGAATAGGAAGTGAAGAAGCAACCAGAAAGGGAAGGCTGTCTGCAGAAAACTGAGTTTCAGATCAGCACTGAGAGGAATGAGGGCCACGGACCGGCAGAGAGCAAGAAAGCCACTCTGGGTTAGGGAACGGCCTCTGCAAGGGCCGAGAGAGAGGCGCTGGCTAGTCATGTGCTGAGCGCCGTCTGCCAATTAACTTGGCTCCAGAAGAAGGTCACGTTAGGGAATAATAACAAAAGGTGAGGTTGGAGAACTGATGTGGAGCCCAACAGCTAAACCTGGAGATACGGCAACCAGGACACAGGGTGTCTTAATGTACTCACGAACGAGACAATAATGTGATGAAAACTACAGTATCATATAAAGAAAATAGTTGTCACCCAAAATGAATATTGCTATAGAAGTGAAATCTGTGGGTGAATATTGTTGGCCATATAAGCCATTTCCAGCAAGAATTTTTGCAAATAAGATATAAAATAATCATTTGCACTATTATGTCTTTCTTCTGTCTGTATACTAATGTGCTTTAACGGCTCTCAGCCCTATTTACCCCAGTATCACAGTGTAAAATAATTTTTTTTTTTTTTGAGACAGGGTCTTGCTCTGTTGCCCAAGATAGAGTGCAGTGGTGTCATCATAGCTCACTGCAACCTCACACTCCTGGGCTCAAGGGATCGTCCTGCCTCAGCCTCCCAAGTAGTGAGGAATACCTGTGCATACCAATACATATGGCTAATTTTTTTTTTTTAGAGATGGGATCTTGCTATGTTGCCCAGGGTAGTCTCAAATTCCTATCCTCAAGTGATCCTCCCACCTTACCCTCCCAAAGTGCTGGGATTACAGGTATGAGCCACTGTGCCTGGCCAAAAATGATATTTTTAATATAGGTAAAATGTATTTAAAAAGAAAAAGTTAGGGATTCAATTTTGATTGTTATGGCAACGAACACTTATAAAGCGCTTGCTACATGCCACGTATTGTCCTAAGCATATCATACCTATTAACTAATTTAATTCTCCCACACTCTGTAAAAATAGACATTATCCTAATCCCTATTTTACTATTGAGGAAACCGAGGCACAGAGAGCTAAAGCAACTTACCAGAAACATTTAGCTAATAAGTGGCAGGGCTGGGCGATGCATCCAGAGTCATAAACATCATGCAATTCTCCCTGATTAGTCTACCAAGATTGCTGTCTATGATCAGAAATATTCAGTGTTAATATACTGTTATCTCAAAAATGTCAAACCTCACCAATTAAGACAATTGGGGAAAAATGTCTGAATTGGTTAAAAATCTGATTTAAAGAATAATGTAAAGAAATACATTCTCTTGGCATACATTCTTTGGCAGTACTTCAAGATAGACTAACAAAGTGCAAGAATATATCACTAAACGGGAATAATTTGAAATCAATATCTTGTTTGTATATAAGTGGATATTTCTTCAGTAATCAAAAATATTCTCTTATTAAAATTAAAATAAGCTTAATTTTATTTATAGTCTTTAATTAGCCAATTGTAATTTTCCAGTTAGAGCATTTTATTCTAACTCATCTTGTATCCATTTTTTAGTATAACTCTACTGTAAACTTACATAACTATCTGGTATTCTCTGCATAGTAAAAGAAATGGGTCACTGCCGTATCCTCTCAAAATGTCACGTCTCCCAGAGGTGTTATAGGATTAAGTGTATTACCTGAGGAGCAAAAAGAGAGAACAAAAAACCCAGTTAGCTCACTTTTAAGGGAAAATCTTATCTACAATTCTGAGAGTTTTTGAAAGTAACTATATTATTAATATTAGAGAATTCTTTTAAATTATCTACTATATCACAGAAACCTCTATACTCTTTTAAAAGACAAACTAATATTCTCTTGAATACTGAAATTCTGAGAGAAGATGCTATTTGCAGAAGTTGGTGCCTGGTTAGTATTTTTAATAAAGGAAATTGCTATGTCATAATTCTATTAGTTATAACATAGCTTCTGTAAATTATCCATTGTCTTTTTTCAAGCGAATGAGAGTAATAGGCTTTCAATAAGCCTAAAGTCTTTATTCAAATTTCCTGTGCCTACCAGACAACTATACTGATATAATTTGTTTTGTGCCTCCAAGTTAATTGATTTCTTAAGCAAAGGCAGAACACAATGCATTAGGTTACTTAGAATTTGTACAGGACGAATAGATTTGCATCCTAGCACTCTGGGAGGCTGAGGCCAGGAGTTCAAGACCAGCCTGAGCATGAGCAAGACCCTATCTGTACAAAAAATAGAAAAATTAGCGGGACGTGGTGGCACACACCTATAGTCCCAGCTACTCCGGAGGCTGAGGCAGGAGGATCACTTGAGCCCAGGAGTCTGAGGTTGCAGTGAGCTATGATCATGCCACTGCGCTCTAGCCGCCGGGGTGACAAGAGGGAGACTCTGTCTTAAAAATAAAAACAAAACCAAAAATCTCTTCTTCCAGAATAATGCATAATTTAGTGTTACTTTTATTTGTATGAAATATTACTCATTTCTTTCCATAAATGTTCTTAGGATTATTAAACTCATATTATTGCACTCTATGGTATAATGTGCTATATATTATCAAGTATACCTTGTTCTTGAGGAGTTTATAATCTAATTAGGGAAATTACATTTACACATAAATATGCACACACAAGACTAGAATTTAGAATATAATTTGGAAGTGAGAAGGGAGATTATGTACATTCAGACATGTCTTCCTCTCTCCTCAAACAAATATCTCCTGAAATATAGCCCAAGGGGGCGATAAATACTCATATAGATGTTAAACCCATAAATATCGACAACATAGAAAAACTGGAAGACCCAAAACGTCTAACAGTGGAGACATGGACAGATTAGGACTGGATATTGTAAAACCTACAAAAATCATGTTCTCGCCTATATAGGACCTGGAAAATGTTTCCAATAAAAAAAAAAAATGCTGAATTATCCAACACATTGTCATTGGATAATTATTTTCTTCTTCATATTTTACATTAATTTCCAAACTGTCTATAATAAACATGCATTGCTGCTTTAATATTTATATTTCATTTACAGTGGAACATGCTTATTGTAAAAATAAACACATAAATACCAAGAGCAGTGTTCTAGAGTTATGAGAGGAATTGTCTCTGGCCAGAATACCTGGTTTGAAATCCCAGCTCTGCCATTTACTAGCTGCGTGGCCTTGGACAAGTTTCTCAATCTCTCTGAGCCTCAGTTTTGTCATCTGTAAAATGTACCTACCTCATAGGATTGTCATTAAAAATATGAGTTAATAAATGTATAGGGCCTACATTACCTAGCGCAGTAAGCATGCATGTTAGCTTTTATTGTTAATAAATATGAAGATGTATAAAATAAAAAGTGAAAATCCACCCTTCACCCCATCTCACCCTGCAGACATAGCCACTGTGAATAGTTTGGTTTAATATTTGTCCAGATTATTTTAATGCACATACACATTTTTATCTGTATGTAGGTGTACATAATTGTTTTATATTCATATTAGTGGGATCATTCTATTCTTCAACTTGCTTTTGCACTTACCCATGTTGATAGAATTAAACACCCTATGTAAAATGTAAGCCCCCCTACACCCACGTGAGTAAGGGGCTGACTTCCAGGTTGCCTATGACACCGAGCTGGATGTTTTCTGGTCAGAGAGGATAAATGTGTAACAGAATATGGTTCACTGGTAAACTGGTAAATGTATTTATTCATTGATACTAATTGAGCTCTGCTTTGCATCTTTAAAAGTAATCTAACGGAATATGATATGTGAAATGTTACGGTTCGGACTAATGCCAAGTGTGTCCAAGGATATGTCCACGAAAGCAAAGAACAGATCTGAGGACTGGAATTCTGGGTAGGATCAACGGGGAATGAATGAATAGCACGATGTGATCAGAGGCTTGCAGACAGCTCATTCTTAGAAAGGCAGTGTTTTTGATCAGATTATTGAACACGCACCTGGGAAGAAACAGCAAGTCTGGGTGTTCCTGCTGGCTTGGATAGACGGCAGCAGTCCGGCTGGTGGCTGAAGCACGGCAGCAGATTCAGAGCTAGGAAGAGCTCATAGGGCCTTGGAAATGTCTAACAAAGCGCTCCTTCCAGACAGTCTCTCCTATTTCTTTTTCAAGGTAGAAGGCTAAGTAAGTTCTTTAAAGTGATAGGAGAGAGAGATGCCTAGATTACTTCAGTGTATGAGGGTGAGATGGCTCACACCTATAATCCTAGCACTCTGGGAGGCCAAGGCAGGAGGGTAGCTTGAGGTCAGGAGTTTGAGACCGGCCTGGGCAACATAGTGAGACCCCGTTTCTACAAAACATTTTTTTTCTGAAATTAGCCAGGAGTAGTGGTGCATGCCTGTAATCCCAGGTACTTGGGAAGCTGAGGTGGGAGGAGGATCGCTTAAGCCCAGGAGTTGGGGCTGCAGTAAGCTATGATGATGCCGCTTACCTCCAGCCTGGGTGACAAAGCAAGACCCTGTATCTAAAAAAAAAAGGCAATAATGGATCAATTAATAAATTATGACAGATACATTATGGTAGATATAATGGCATACTAAATGTTTGTTAAAAATAACAATGCTATTTTAAAAAGAGACACAAAGACAGCAGACAGTTAATGAATGATTACCATCTGCCAAATGTGTGCAACAGGGTAGATACTATTATTATCTCTATTTTACAGATTAAAAACCTGACTTGGAGAGGGTAATGTTATTTGAAAGAAAAATCTTTACAGTATACTATTCAGTAAACAAAGGACTTTATGAAGCAGTGTTATAGCATGTATATAATTTTGGTGACTTTCTTTTTCGTTGTTGTTCTTATGTATTTTCTAGCTTTTTTCCACAACAAATTTGTGTTAAGCAATTGAAATATAACGAGGCAAATAATTTCTAACTAAAAATTTAAGGTTATTTTATTTTTATACCTTTGTTGGTACTTGAGATAATTTTAAAGTACATCTTCATTCCTTCATTTAGTCTTTCTTCCTTAGCATTTATCAAACTTTTTGGCTTTCTTTTTAATCGAGAGAGGGTAAATGGAGTTGGTTTCCTTAGTAACAGCAGCTAAAGCTCCCAAACATTCTTTTCTGTTTGTTTTTTCATTCCTTTCTTTTAAAATTGTTTGGATTTCCTGAGTAATAGATATGCATACTAATTATCAGTCCAATTTTATTTTAAGAGCTAGAAAATGATGACTGTGAAAATAGCCCGATTCAAAGCTTAAACCAACAATTTTAGTGGGTCGCCAGTTCCTCCCAGAATTTTCAGACACTTTTCAACACTGCAACTTAAGTTCAAGGGCCAATGTCTTATTGCATAGTTGTCAACATGGGCTCTCATAGTTAATGTGAAGACTGTATTTGAAGGAGTCCTTAACTTTCTATTTGTTTGGCCAAAATTTATTAAATAAAAATAATGCATGTTCATTAAAACATACAAATAAGACAGAAAGACTAAATTTTAAAAAGTCTCCATCTTTACCTCAGTTCTTCTTTGCCAAAGGGACCACTGTTAACAAATTCCTGTATATTATTGTGAACTTTTTTTAATGTGCTTTTTAAAAGGAGATATATTCTCTTTAATACGTTTACCTCGATGGGCTAATAATATATGGATTGATTTATAACATTTTTTTTACACTTTGATCTTAACTGCTGCAGAGTATTGTATTGTGTCATACAAATGTACCGTAATGTAAAAAATTAGCCTCTTTTTGATGATAAAGGGGTTTTTTTTGTTGTTTTAAAAACAATCCTGAAATGAGCAAACCAATGACATAAAAGAACATCTAAATGTATGAGTCTGGTCATATAAAGCACAAATCAGGTGCAACTAATTTATTCTATTGAGTCGCTGGAAAATGGTTCCCACAGGGGTTACTGATAACAATCTCTTTCTTTCTTTTTCGAGACAGTCTCACTCTGTCGCCCCAGGTAGGGTGCAGTGGTATGACGATATCTCACTGCAACCTCCAACTCCCGGGCTCAAGTGATCCTCCTGTCTCAGCCTCCCGAGTAGCTGGGACTACAGGCATACGCTACCGCACTTGGCTAATTTTTCTATTTTTAGTAGAGATGAGTTCTCGCTCTTGCTCAGGCTGGTCTCGACCTCCTAACCTCAAACAATTCTTCTGCCTCGGTCTCCCAGAGTGCTAGGATTACAGGCGTAAGCCACCGTGCAGGGCCAATAATCTCTTTTTGATTTTGGGTGCTGGTTACCCAGGTACGTCCTTTTTGTAAAATTTCATGAATCTTTACTAAACTTTTATGTACAGTTTTTGATATATATATTTTACTTCAATAAGAAGTTGAAAATATTGCTTTAGTGCAATCGCTATTTGTAGGACTTAAACATGTTATGCAACGAAAAGTGATCAGTTAGGTTACTTTTGTTGAGTATTAGCTCTGTATTTTTGCATATTTAAATGATTAAATATATAATTGTTACAAATATATAACTGACATATATAATCTTACATTCTCTTCCCCAGAAAATTGCTTCAAAAGTGCAGCTGTTTAGGGAAAACCTGTCTTTGATTTGGCCTCTTGATAATAACTGATTGAGGTTCCCGTATGTCCAACAGCCTATAGAACATTTCCATGGAAAACTGCACCCCCAAATTAGCACCTATTGAAGAACTTACAGTCATACCCCAACTTCATCAGCCCAGCTCATGAAAATTGACTCTCCTTTTCACTTTTTTTAAAATCAACTGCCTTGCTCTGCCATCCAGCCTAAAATCTCACAGATCGTTTGGTCTCTTCCATTTGTATCAACATTTGTATCTGATCAGTCCTCAAGTTCGTCCTCTGACCCAGGTTTTACATTCATCCTTTGCACTTTCATTGGAACTCCATTTCTTTTTTATTTTTGTTGTAAATTATTGATTTATTGAATGTGACTGCCGCTCCTGGGAATGATGCTATTTGCAGGTGGTGGGCATTGGTATGGAATGGCATAGAGTAGCATTTTCCAAACCATGGGTTGCAACCAATACTAAATAAATATCAAAAATAGAAAAACATCACAATGCTAGTATATAAGGTAAATGTTTTGTGATACTTGATGTGTGTAAATGTACATACACATGTATACATAATATACACATACATGCATGCATATATACATAAGTGCATGCGAAATGGAATATATATATATATATATACACACACACACACACACATAACTGCAATGTAGACCTTATTTTTTACTCCATCAGAAATTTTAACAATAATTGGTGTGGAGGAAATGACCTATTGTTTGTGAGTTAAGCTATATCTACTCACTCCCTGGAGTGAGAGCAAATCATTAAGGTAAATTCTTAACCAGTGGTGTGGGTATTTACCAGAACTCTATTATTCTATTTTTTCATGACTGAATTATTATACTGGCTCTCTAATCCTGTTTCATTAATACCTATTTCTTTTTTCTTCAAACAGGTGACATTTTGATGTTAATTTTATTAGGCTGCTATTTCAAGATATTGTTCCTTTACTTATCAATAAAAGCTTCAATTGCCTACAGGGCAAACTCTTTTTGAGACAAAGTCTTGCTCTGTCACCTGGAGGCGTCATCATAGCTCACTGCAACCTCAAACTCCAGGGCCCAAGGGATCCTCCTGCCTCAGCCTCCCAAGTAGCTGGGACTACAGGCACACGCGATGCCACCCGGCTAATTTTTCCATTTTTTGTAGACATGGGGTCTTGCTCTTGCCCAGGCTGGCAAGCTCCTGGACTCAAGCGATCCTCCCACCTCGGCCTCCCAGAGTGCTAAGGCTGAGCCACCAGCCTGGCCCAGGGCAAACTCTTGAGGCTGAAATTTGAAAAATTTCTATAGACTGATCCTTATCAACCTATCCCATTCTTTATCTTTTCTACTTTTTTTTTTAACCAGCCTTCTTCAGCTGCTGAGATTCTCTGCTGTGTCCCAAACGGGAATTTTGAGCTAAGAGTGCGTGAGCCCGGGGAGCATTGTTGCTTAGTTGATTGCACAGTGTCTCCAGGTCGCCTCTCTAAAAACTCCTGATGTTGAAAGGTCTGGAGCTGCCTGGGCTCCTGCACTTTCTGAGGCTTTATTATTTATCTATTTCTTCCTCAGATTTCATGAGCTTCCCATGTATTCTTACGATAATTCTTTTTCCTTTGCTTGATCTAGTGGAGTCAGTTTCTATTTCTTGCAACCAGAAGAATCATAAATAATACAATTTATTTTTTACTTGCTCTTGTACACTTATTCTATAAATATGTTACTAGGTTGACCTCTCCCTACTTTGGCTCTCCCTACTCTGATTGACAGGTGAAAAGAGTGAGCCAACAATCACCGAGTGTCTACCTCAGGGGCTGGGCCGCACAGCACAAAACCTCTCAAGTTATTTTTGTGTCCTGAGTGTGGCCCAGAAGCAGCGTGAGAACTATTGTGCCAAATATGCAGGAGCAAGAGATAGCTACAGACCTGGAACAAATTCATGATTTGGGACTAATTGGGACAGTGGCTTTCTCAGATAGATGAGGTGAGACCAGTGGGTCCCCCCAACTTGGTATTGCATAAATCCCCAGGATTTTGACTCAACATTAAGAGACAGAGGGAGAACCTTGAATTGACCGAGATTAAGAATCTTTCTGGGCCAGGCACAGTGGCTCAGGCCTATAATCCCGGCATTCTGGGAGGTCGAGGCAGGAGGATCACTTGAGCTCAATAGTTTCGAGACCAGCCTGAGCAAGAGTCAGACCCCATCTCTACTAAAAATAGAAAAAATCAGCCAGGTGTGGTGGTGTGCACCTGTAGTCGCAGCTACTCAGGAGGCTGAGACAGGAGGATCCCTCAAGCCCAGGAATTTGAGGCTACAGTGAGCTATGATGACGCCGCTGCACTCTAGTTTGGGTAACACTGGGAGACACTGACTCACAAAAAAATAACAATAATTATCATTTCAGTATGTATTCAATA
Source organism: Indri indri (assembly GCA_004363605.1). Taxonomy (NCBI): domain Eukaryota; kingdom Metazoa; phylum Chordata; class Mammalia; order Primates; family Indriidae; genus Indri; species Indri indri. The sequence continues at coordinate 9,378 of RJWJ010002960.1, forward strand.
TGAAAAGATTAATAACATTTTTTACCAAGTCTTCAAAAAAATCAGTATATCTTCTACATTTATCTCAATTCAGACTAGCCACATTTCAAGTGCTTAATAACCACATTGTATTAGATAGTACAGCTCTAAGTAATTATAAATTAATTACACCATTAAAGAAAAAGTTGTTTACAATCTTCAGGATTTTATTATTCTAAAGAGGTATCCCTATTTGCATCTAAAGCAATCCCTACAGATACTTCCAAGAATGAAATTCATAGAAAAATCTCTAACTATATTATTGTTTTACGAAATTGCATGTTATTAAATTCTTGGCTTGCTCCTGTGGACATGTAAGAACCTGGCTTTGTTCTTTTACTACATTTCACCATCTCTCTCTATGAAGACTATATAATTTCTTTATAGATATATGCGTGTATATATATAAAAAGAAGTATATATATATAAAGAAGTATTAGTATATATATATACACTGAAGTTATACTGCTAGATTTCAGAGTTTATCCATTTCAAAACAACTTCCATGTATTAAGAATTATATTTTTTTGAACAGCTATTTTATCAAGTAACGAACATTCACAAAAGAAAGAGCCTGCTTCCTGACATCCTCAACAACATTGTATGTTAAAACACTTTGGGCTCTTTGCCAATTTATCAAGTGAAAAACAGTACCTGGGTACAGTTCTGACTTGTATTTCTCCTATTATGAATGAGGTTTGACAATGTTTTCACGTGTCTAAGTCACTTGTACATTTTCTATAAACTTGTGTTTATAATATATATTCTTTTACTTCGATAGATATTTGCTAAATTCTCTTTCCATAACATTGTGCTAACTTACAGAGCAGTATATTATGTCACCCCTTCACTCCTGCCCTTGACCATCCTGGGTAATATCAATCTTTTTTATTTTTGTCAATCTAATTGATTAAAAAAAGGGAAGCTGCCTCATTTTATATTCATTTACTTTTTGTTCTTGATTACTATTGAGTTTATGCCTCTGTTCATTGCATTGGCCTCTAGGACTGCCTAATCCTTGCCCACTTTCCTATTCAGTTGTTTGTCCTCTCTTCATTGATTAAAAGTAAAAATTGAAAACAAAAACACAATTCTTTTCTTAATAACAAGCCCTGCTTAGTCAAGATAAAGCAAATTTAAAACCTTTCAGTAGATATTTGGAATATAGTTATGAATATAGCTGTAAGGATTGCTATTGTTGTATGATAGCTGCAAAATCTGCCAGGAGTGGTGCGTGCCTGTAAGTCCCTGCTACTCTGGAGGCTGAGGCAGGAGGAAGGCTTGAGTTCACCATGATGATCGGGTGTCCGCATCAATATGGTCATCTCCCAGGAGCAGGGGCCCACCAGGTTGCCTAAGGACGGTGAACCAGCCCAGGTCAGAAAGGGAGCAGGGCCATACTCTTGCGCTGATCAGTGGTGACATTGCGTCTGTGACGGCCACTGCACTCCAGCCTGGGCAACACAGGGAGACCCTATCTCTTGTAAAAATAAATAAATAAATAAATAACAAAAAACCCAGCCACGTTTAGAGACCCCTGTTCTAATTCCTGTCTCTGAAGTGCGATATTACCTACATAGGTGATGAAGTGCTCTGCATTAGGAATCATGCTTCTAGGTTTGGGTCACCTCAGGTCTGGACTACTCATGATACTTTATGTTAGTCATTTTTTTTTGTTTGTTTCCTTCGTCAGTGCATGAATGGTTTCAAGTACAAAGCACAAAGAGCTAACGATCCGTGTGCCCTGAGCTGCCACATACGGTGTGCAGACTATGCATGCAGTGCACAACTCGAAGAACACCATTCACACTGCAGTCTATGCAAATGTTGCCTCCAGCCCATGCCTTGTGCAGCTGTGTGCTGTGTGCTGTAGTCCTGTTTGTGCTGTATCACTGAGAAAGTTAACAGACACGCTGGGGATAAGTACAAGTGGTAGTGTTGACTCTTAGTGTGTTGGCTCCTTCCTAGTTTTGCATTCTAAATGCTCTTCTATATCGTAAATTTCCCAAGACATTTATTTTTAATTTTTTTACAAAGGAGGTCTGACCATGTTATCCAGGCTGGACCCGAACTCCTGGGCTCAAGGGATCTGTCCACCTCAGCCTGCCGAGTAGCTGGGACTGCAGGCTCCCAAGACATTTAAAAAGTAAAATATGCGATTTATTTTTAAAAGAAAGATATTGCTTTAATTAAGGTTGTATTTGGTTGCAAAGAACAAGAGACTCACGTTAGCTCACGAAAGAGTCCTGCTTATACTCTCAACTCCTCTGGACATCAAAGAGTAAGAAATGAAGCAATGACAGGACTCACAGTTGCCAGAAAGGGAAATCATTTCCTGCTAAAAGTAGATTAAAAGACGTGGTTCAGTACAAATATAAAATATCTATCAATAATTATACTATAAACCCAGTTGAAAGACAAGTTATTGGGAGAAAATATTTAGTTATGTTAGCAATATATAAAGGTCTCCATGTCGATTATTTAAAAAATTATCCATCCTATTAAAAAACCAAGAAAAACAATTTGCAGGAGACATACAGATATTTAGTAAGCATGCGCAAAGTACTCAATCTTACGAGTAGTCAGGGAAATGCACATTACAGCAATGAGATCATTTTCATTTGTCAGATTAGAAAAATGAAAGACCGATAATATCCTGTATTAGTGACAGTTTAGAAAAACAAAAGTACTCTTAAACACTGTGGCTGGCAATGAAAATTTGTACAGCATTTTTGCACCATTCTGGACATGCCAGCAATTCCTATTCCAGAAACCTACCCTGCAGACACACTAACACAGCAAAGGTGGAGGACGAGATGTTCGTTGCAGTGTTGCTTTTAAAAGTAGTAAAGAAAAAGACACAACTACAAGTCCAGTACAAGTATGGTTAGATAAATTATAGTATACCATGACACGCAAAGCATTGGTTGGAAAGAAGGAACAAAGGATGCAAGAAGGGAGGAAGGCAGAGAGAGAGGACGGTACCTTAGTCATTAAGTGTACGGGCTCCAGAGTAAAAGAACCTGGGCTTAAGTCCCAGACTAGCCAGCTACTATGACCTTCGGCAAGTGCAGCATTTCCTTCATTTTTAAAGTGATGATAGGCCAGGTGCCTGGCTCACACCTGTAATCCTAGCACTGTGGGGGACTGAGGCAGGAGGATTGCTTGAGGCCAGGAGTTCGAGACCAACCTGGGCAATAGCAAAACCGTCTCTACAAAACAGAAAAATTAGCGTGACATGGTGGCGTGCACCTGTAGTCCCAGCTACTTGGGAGGATCACTGAGCCCAGGATTTTGAGGTTGCAGAGAGCTATGACGCCAGCCACTGCACTTTAGTCCCCCAGGTGACAGAGGGAGACCCTGTCTCAAAAAGAATATGAATACTGAGAATTGGCACCCTCAGGAAAATATCCTTTAAGGAACTAACTGGTAATTTCTACACTTCAGGAACATTTTGAAACACACATTCAATTTAATTCAATTAAACAATTATTTATTAAGCAATTACTGTGTGCTAAGTGTTGGATAAAATATACACTTACCTAAATGATCACAGGTTCACAGGGACTTTGAAAGGTCATGGAGAAATATGACTTTGCTTTCAGAACCACTATCGCCGCTATCATCTAGAGAGACTTTTGTTATTTAACACATCACTTACGTTGTATCACAATGACACTGTATTTCTCTGTCTTCCCCAATAGACTGTAAATTATTTCCTTTTCTTTGTATCTTTGATGTCTACAGTGTCATGATATATAGCAGGAGCTAAATAAACATTCCTTCAGTTAAATAAATCAAAGAATAAAGAAATGAAGGGTTTCTATTCTTTTTCCTTTTTTGGTCCCTGGGAGTTGTCACTTTCTAACAAACTGTGTAATTTTATTTATTTTTGTGTATTGTCTGTATCTACTGCCGGAATATAAACTCCTTAAGAGAGCAGTCTTTGTTTTATCCAGTAATGTCTTCCAAGAGTTACAACGATGTCCAAATGTAGGTAGTAAATAAATCTTTGTTGAATGAGTGCTTGTTTTAAAAACTGCTAAGGGGAGAGAGAATTTCTGAAATTTTACTTGCTAACACCTCCACGTTGCCTTAAGACATTCCTCACTGAGACCAACTGAGTTCTTGAAACATTCATTTACTTCCGATTATTCTGGATCTATTGGAGCATCTTTTGTCACTCTTCATGATAAGGCTTAGCAACTATTTATAGATCTTCCTTCTCCAGCTTTCCTTCACAGAGGGAGAAAACCTCCATGGTGGCAGAGGCAACTTGCCAGGGTCCTTATTTTTGACAGTAATCACCTGTTGTCACCCCAACCAGGAGACAGTCAATGTCCTTAAATCTTTGGCTCGCAGAAGTGAACAGATTCCTGACTGCAGGCCTCCCACAGTCCACGAAAGGGGTAGCCAAGTGAGACCCCCATTTCTGGACAAAGCTGATGGAATGAGGAATGAGTTGATAGCCCAAGGAAAGGAGACTCCCGTGGCTGTCCAGAACCCGTTTCTGGTAAGAGATGAAGATGTCAGTCCTGTATAGACCCTGTAAGTTCAGTTCTGGGAAGGCCTTGAATGTTCCAGTCCTGTGATTTTCCTCAATAAAATGATAGACTTTAGTTCTGTGTACAGTTGATTCCTAGATTGCCTCCCCCTTTACCCCCACTCTGTCCATGGCACCTGGTACATACTAACCAAAATAAAATGTTTAACTTGATTTATGAAACATAAACTGAATTCTTTCAAAATTTAACATTTTAATTGGAAACAGTTCATACGGTCTGTTGTTCAATGGAAGCTCAGATAGGTAACATGCAATAAATGAAGTGTTACATGTTTGTATAGATCAACATGAAAAGACATCAAAGATATTTGAAATGGAAAAAGTAAGTTGCAATTATGGTGAGAGTTCACTACTAAACATTTTTCTAAACTTAACATTCAGGGCTGGGTGTGGTGGCTCACACCTGTAATCCCCACACTTTGAGAAGACCAGGCTGGAGGATAGCTTGAGGCCAGGAATTCAAGACCAGCCTAGGCAACAAAGTGAGACCCTGTCTTTACAAAAAATAAAAATTAGCAGGGCATGGTGGCACGAGCCTATAGTGCTGGCTACTGGGGAGGCTGAGCCAGGAGGATTCCTTGAGCCCAGGAGTTCCAGGCTGCAGTGAGCTGCGATCTACCACTGCACTCCAGCCTGGGTGACAGAGCAAGACATCGTCTCTAAAACAAAACAGAACTTTATATTCACATAGCGTTAGTTTTGCAATCATGTATTGTTTTTGCAATATAAAAACAAAACGCATTTCAAAATAATGCTCAAAACAAATTTATTTACTAAATCACTTGAGGTTGACTTACAAAGTAATTTCAACAAATAAAATGTTTAATGAAAAACTGTGGTATACAATGTACTTGTCCCTAGAAAAAAGTTTTATTTACAAGTTGAGGAACAAAGGTATTTCTTTTTTTAAAATTTTTATTTATTTCAATAGCTTTAAGGGGATACAAGTGTTTTTTGCTACAAAGGTATTTCTTTTAATTAAATGTAGGTTTAAAAAAAACACTCATTATGTAGTACTATCACAGTAAAAATGAATTTCCTAAGAACAGCTCAAGTATTCAGTGAAATATCAAGAGGTGAACTGTAATTTTTTTCAATCATATTCAGAAAACCTTATGTGTTTACTTGCTTGTTGAGTCTTTGCCAGTCTAATCTTTTCTGCTTTGGTGATTAACTACAGAGGAAGAAATAAGAAATTAGAAAGTATTGGATACCCAAAAACAAAAAAATAATTATGACTAGGAAAATTTCACAACTATCGGCTTGAAAGAAATTTTTTAAAAAGGGGAAAAGGAAGAGAAATGAGATAATTATGATTAGGTCCAATGAATTACAAAGATAATTGTTAAGATTAAGGTTTATCAAGTATAACAGAGATTAAACCTTTGAATTATCAAGACATCTCCCTCCCAAGTTTAATTCAACATTACTTAAACTCTTTCAATGAGAAATAGTCACTCCACATTGCTAATTCTTTCATCTTTTAGGAAGGTTCAGAACCTTTATTTGTTTGTTGTTTCACATCCCCTTGGGCTTGAACATTAATTACCAAGGCACTTTTTAAAGGATATATTTTCCTTAATAATTATATTGTGCTTGAGAATTTATGAATTATTTGAATCAGATAGCATATTTCTGGGCTGGGTGCTACACAAAGGATTGCTTATAAATTGCTTACTAATTTGAAAATTAAAAAATATTTAAAATAAGGATGTTATTAAGACTACTTATTATTTCTTACACCCTTAAATAAAATGTTGGACAATTTTAAAGGAGGCAAACAAAATTATGTGGAATGCAGAAGAAAACCACTTAAAATGTCTAAAATATTCCAAAAGCTTCCTTGATGGAAAAAGTTAAAATATCTTACTTAACTCTGGAGTAAATGCAAATCTTTTTCTCTTAAAAAAAATTAAATAACATGACATGAGCCAATGAGCTACTTCCATAGCTTCTGCTGTTTCTACTTAACAAATCCTGGTAATGACAATCCTGATGGTGCCACAGGTAAATGAAATCAGGAAAAGAGAACTGCCCAACTCAATAACAGAGCTACTCATGTGTTCCAACGCAGTTTATAAAATTTCCTAGCCAATGTTTATTTCCTTGCTTCAAATTTAATTGTCAAGACACGATCTTTCTGAATTTCTAAAATCAAAAATAAATGATTAATTCCTAGTTTAAAAAATATATACGATCTGAATGAAATTTCACACCAATTAGAAGTATTATTTAACAAAGTGACTTCGTTTCGCTTGTGGGTTCTGGATTAATGATTTTAACATTTAAATAATCTCAAACAGGCTGTGACATTCACACCTCTTAGACCTGAAAGAGTCCTTAGAAAGCAAGGAGGCCCCCCCATCTCAGCAGTTCAGTCCCCATTCAAGGAAACAGAATTAACAAAGACCAGTAGGACACCTCTCCCCAAATCATCATAAATTCCAGCGAATTCCAGGTTATTGAAGGCTGATGAAAAAACACTTGATTTTGAAGTTAAAAAATTTTTTTATAAATATGATCTCAAATTAACAAGACCAGATTACAGGAAGTATGACTTTTAAAGTGCACACCAAACACACACAGATATTCATCTTTTTAGGTTTTTCTCAGACTTTTATAATATACATTTCTAAGTTTTTATGATAATAGTATTAGTTATCAGATACCCTACTTTGTTTTAAACACTTAAAAACATATTAACCTTTACATGCACATAATTTGTTTTAAAAGAATAAACCCTACAGCTTACTAGCAACATTTTATAAATTTCCAGTATCATTTTAATTAACACAAAATAAAATTATTGAAAGAGAAGCTTGTTTTAAAATTATTTATGGAAGCTTGTTTGTATCGCTTGCTGATGATCCTAGAGAAAAAGGAATAAAACTTATCACTGCTGTAGGGAACACGAGGCACAAAGTCTCTTAATCTTATCTGTGGAGCCTCATCTCTTATAAACTACACTCCAAATACATTGTTTTTAACCAGTAAGACAGTCTTTCTGTAATCATTTACCACCAAACTACAAGACACAGCAGCCAGAAATCAAGACTGTCTAAAGTACATCGCTGGTTAAAAAAAGAAAGGAGAAAAACAAAAACTCTAAATTAAAATTACGTACCCTTGTGGGAAAAATAACTCCATTTCATGTGTTTTGAAATCTAGAGAATGGGTCTTCCCTTTTGTAAATCTCAGTTATGGAAAACCAAAAGCAAGGTTATTTTATTACTGCCTATTACTGACTTTCAGAAGGCATCCAATTTCCAAAAAAAGTTTAGTCTACAGAAACAAAAAATGAAATAATTACCTTTTCAGTGCCTCTTTTCTTTTCCCGAGGCTGATTAAGTTTGGCCTGTCTATCAACCAAAATCTTCTGCCAATACCTTTGTTCGTGATCACCTTAAAAAACAAAAACTCTCATCACTGAACAGAAGGATACATATGAAGAAACATGAGGCATTAGATTCTCAATAGTAGAACCAGAATACTTGTTTGATTATATTTAATGCTACTTTATACACATTAGAGGATGAAAAAAATACTAGTTTTATCAGCCAAACTCAGAAAATATAATTATCCATAATAAGAATTGTTAAAAAAAAGAAATTTCTGTAAAGTTTTACCAGAAAGGACCTCGAGTTTCCAGCAATGCTTCTTTTTAATTTCTGTGTATGCATTTATCACGGCTTGAGCGTCCTCAGGGGTTTTAAATCTAGCATGGCATTCGGTATCTCCTTCCAGCAAATCAACATAAACGACTTCCGAGATTGCTGCCAAAGTGTCCTGCATTAGAGTTTAGAAGAAAAGTTTAAAATCAGTAATAAAAATGTTTCATAACTCTGAAATTATTCCAGTGGTTCTTCCAGAATATACAAATAGTGTCCCCACACCCCTAAATCGGGAAAGGTTTAATTCGAGGAGTAGTTACTACAAGGAAAAAAACTAAAAGAAAAAAATGATTAAGGGAGAAAGTGCTTCTGTTCACTTGTACCAAATCACTTATGATTTAAAATATGTGTGAAAATCACTTAAATTTTTGTAACAACTCAGGACAAGAATTTCACCTAACCTACAAGAATCCTAGGTTCCCTGCATCGTTCAAGAGCTCTTACTTTCTGATAAAATACCTAAGTAACCTCTTCTAAGCAAGTCGTGGTCACCCAGCAAGAAAAAGTTTTACCTATAATGCCTGCTGTGAGGGCAAATTAACCAGATTCCTGCATTCTTAATTGACTTTTTCCACAGCAGGTTCTAGGAAGTATACAATGCATTTATGCAGGAATGTTACACTAATTCCTCATTCATCAACTTCCATTCATAAAGCTGAAGAAATAACTGGAGATTCCCAATTAGGGGGAAAAAAAAAAAAAGGTCTGATTTATCTCACTTCCCTTTAGTTTTGAAACAAATTTTCAAGATACCACTAATTTAGATTACTTTTATATACTAAATTTTTAGATGTTTAAATTATGGAAAGAATTAAGTAATACCTGGAAATATTATTTCATCCCAGAATAAGAAAAGTTTATTAGTTAATAATGAAGGATATGTAATAAAAAAATCTGTGAGCCTTTAGAAGTCAGGGAATAGGTCTCAACTCATCCCAACACTTAGCGCACTATCACGAAATAGCCACTTAGTAGATACTTGCCGAATCAATTAAAAAAAAAAACAAGGGAAATGGAGAGAAATATACTTGTCAATCCTTTCCATTTCTTTATCTAGTTAATTAGCACTAAATTTAGGCACAAATAATCAGTATTAAGCTGATGAAATTTGAATGTATTCATTGGTAGTAGTAAGAGTTTTATAATTGATTTTCCAGACACATTCAATTACTACAACTCAAAAGATATTTACTAAATATCCATTATAATGTCAGGCTAATCTCCTGGTTTAAAACCCTTAGAATTTAAAACCCTGAGAATGACAAATTAGCCTGGTAATCACATTGGCAAGACACAGACAGCAGTAACCATCATAATAGCTCAGTTTTTGTTCCAGCAAAATGTAAGTAACTATTAACTTGATTAACGCAGTGATTAATTTATGATTTTGGTGATCATAAATGAAACATTTGTGACTGATATAATTACTATTTATACAATAAAAATGCTTTAATGAATATAATTAAACCTATGCCAGCTATTCCAAATAACAAACTGAGTAATTTTTATATTAAATCTCTTGCAATCTAACCGCAGCAGCATTTAGGTCCCTCAATTTTTTAACCTTCTTATTCTAAACGCTGTATTTCTACCATAGCCTGAAATGCAAGCTGGTAATAGCAATTTGGGATTCGCTAAATCTCTCACCCATCAGGAAAGAGAATCGAAATTTATGTCTTAGTGACAGCAACAGGATTTTAGAATAGGGTTTCAGATACAGAGTGCTTACAGATGATTATTCTGAGTGACAACCTAGATGATGGTTATTCAAGTTAAAAACTCACTGGTATGAATTTACGTAAAACCAAAATGTCATACTATGTGACGTTGAATGTCAGTACAAGAGAATTTTTTAAATACTTGGTATGTTATTTAAAATATTCTATGTAGCTTAAAAAGAAAGAGCCTTACCTAAATGGGTGATAGGGTAGGGGCAAATAAGATATAGTACTCCCACACAAAGAAATATGATTTCACTAACAAGAAAAAAGTATTGCTATCTGTGTTGGTATAAAAGGCTTTGTAAAACATAAACTATATTATAGAATACTATCTATAGCAAGTTGTGTAAATTATATAGAAATATGGAATTTGCTTACACACATATATACAATTTTTGTAGTCTTCCAAAAACATTTTACATTTTCTGTAATTGTTTGAAAATTTTAGACAATCTGTGTGGATTGAAAATACTTTACCTAAAAATTTTTAAAAATTAAAAGATTATTTCCTATAAAAACCCCTGTATTTCTTTTAGGAAAAAAATTAAATTCCCCCAAAGACTTCATTAACAGATAAAAATAAACTAAACCCATAAGTGAAAAATATGCATATTATTCCTTTTGTTATGTAACAGCAATTTTGACTTTTTTTAAGGTAAGAAAATCATTTTGGAATCCACTTAAAGCTAAGAGTACCAATGAAAACAAACTCTCTAGTTTGCTCCAAAACTAGATAATATCGAATGATTATAATTTGAAATAATTTCAGACCAATTCTAATATTGATTAAATCTTCAAAAAAGTTTTGGTGCCAACTATTTTTCTAAAACCTAATTTTACTGAAAACAGAAAAAAGTCCTCTAAAAAATAAATATTGGGAAAGTACTTTACTATATCTACTCCTTTAGTTAAAAGGACTATGTTTACTCACTCAACTACACAGCAACCAACCATTAGAGATACCAATAAATATAAGCACAAGTTGCAATTTTCCTGCAGAGAAGGATATTTAAACTGTGCCGATTGTACATTCGGTTCAGTAAGGAATTTTAGTCTTTAGATTTTGCTTCAAGTTAAACCTAAGAATTTAACACGGGGAATCCAAATCCTACAGGTAGTTTACCATAGAGGCACAAATTCTAATTTGATTTGTTTTGTTTTCCATATTCAAAACATTTTCACACAGGGAAGTTAATAAGAAGAGAAAGGGACAAATACCCTAGAGGCTCAAACCATTTACCCTGACTTGTTTCCTGCCAGGTAGTGGCTCAGTGCTAACGATCTTCACAATCACTCCACTCATAAACTGTGGTCCTGTCGTACTAACTTTCTCCGGTGGGCGACACTCTTCATTGTTGGCTGTTGATATGTAAAGGAAAAGGCCAGGAATAAATCTCTTATACGTATCAATTTATCACTTAGGAGGAGGATCACTTTAGAACAATAACAATAATTTCAGAGGCTGATTTAAATAATCAATTTAAAATTTACTGAATTTAAAAATAATTTAAATAATTAAGAAAGTTATTTTGTATGTCATACTGCTTATTTCAGATTTCCGTGAAATAAAATGCAGAATGTTTTATTACTCTAAAATGCTAACTAATATTGTTAGAACATCTGTAGAACTTTAAAAAACGCCCCTTCTCCCCGAACCAAGGAACCAAAGAACATTAGTTAATAAAGTAAAAAACTAATTATAGGATAATATGAGAATATTCTAAATACAATATTATTCAAATGTGAACACTTATAATATATAAGAATTTAAAATATATTCTATTTTGAACAACTAATAAGAACACTGCTTTAATTTGTTCCTGCTCATGGTTCATACAATGAAATGAAATTACAGGTGAGAAATTACAATCTTCATTCCTATAAACTTGGTCAATCTACAAACTAGGCAGTCATGACTAAATCTGATTAATAATGAAAACTGTAGAGAAAACTCATGTTATTAAAAATGATTAAAATGAGCCCTTCCAACACTCTTATATCAAGAATAAATAAATCACACATCTGGACAACTTGAGTAATCAATAATTGTTCTAATAGTGACCATGTTAAGTAATCAAGTCTTTTAAAATTAAAAATGTATCCCATAATAATTCAGAAATAGCATTTTCATATAGAAGTACATCATAATGCTAACAAAAACTATCATAGTGACTTTTACTTTTTTCATTTTTCGTTGCAGAATTATGAGACATTCCACTGTCTGTTTCCATTTCTGACTCCGATTTTATTTGGGATATTGTTTTTTTCAAAGAAGCCATGCTAGCTTTTTGCAGTGCTAAATACTCTTTTTTTAAATCCATCCATTCACTCCTGCAAAGAAATAAGTAAACTATTGAAATAGTGACAACAAACGACTAAATAAAAAGTAAATATGGAAATATCTAAATATACACATTAACAGTGGCTTACAACCACTCCTCCCAACTTTCCTGTTTCTTTACACACATATATTTCCTGGGTTCTAAATCCAGCTAGCACGCAAGCTAAGGGAGTTCCCCTTCCTCCACCATTCAGATTAAATGTTTTAACTTTGCCAATTAAAATTTTGAGTGTTTGATATATTTTATGAAAATAAAATTTTAGCATTAATTCTTTGATTGACTAGTAACATTCACTCTATCAGTCATCTCTGAGGGAAAAAAACAAGAGATTTAAGATTTGTTAAACTGCTTCCAATTTAAGAGATAACATTCCTTAGTATTTACTTGAATCAAAAGGAATTTCTAAGAAGAAAAAAACACCCCATGGAAGCAATTTATTTATTTACATACATTTAACATGTAGATGTTTCTTCAAACAGCTAGAACTCCTCTAAATAGAAACACAAAGCCCCTCCTGGCTCTGTGGGAGCACTCATTGTTACCCTAATCTGTGCCATCAAACAAGCAGATAGGAGATTTTTTTTTTTTTTTAGAGGAGGATATCTTGTGGTAATGGTTTTAGCTGTTAACATTGACATCTGTATACTTCAAAAAAAAAAAAAAAAGTATCCAGACCCACCCAGGATCATACATTCCCTGAGAGCTGATACATTAAAATAACAAAAGGCTCTTGTAATGATTCTCTGAGATAAAAAGGCAAAAGGAATTCAGGAGTTAAGAATAGTATAAATAGAAGAGCCTGAAGTCCTGGCCTTTTACTCATCTAGAGGAGACCAGGAATCTGGGGAAAATGGATCAGGGAAGGTAAAGAAAATCTGTTCTCTAAAAGGTATGCAGTTTTTTGTTATTTCTGCTTAGCTTTCACCCCTTGGGTCCAAAGAAGTTTTACACGGGTGGGCTCCCTTCAACTTTAACATGGAGGTACTTTCTGTGGCTTTTAGAGTAAGTGCTTCCATGTTTTAGTAGAAGTGAATCCAACTTCTTTCTCCAAAGCGGAACACGCTGACTTTGCTAACGTACAGGAGTAAAAGGGGGATCCCCTTTGCTTTAACATGGGGGTACATGCTGTGTGAATCAAAAGTAAGTGCTTCCATGTTTCAGTGGAGGTGTCTCCAAACTGAAAAAACTTTATTTTTTTTGTTATTAATCCTGTTATAAGATTTTGTTACAGGTTAAAGGATTCCACGCTGTTTTCCAAAGACTGGGCTTCCCACCACTTAAACGTGGATGTACTTGCTTTGAAACCAAAAAAGTAAGTGCTTCCATGTTTTGGTGATGGTAAGTCTTCCTTTTACATTTTCACAAGCCTTCAAAAGTACTTCATTGAATTGCCTGTTTTTAGGATATTTAAAGCTGTATTTTGTATTTTGAAGTCCATGAAGGGGCCCCCTCTACTTTAACATGGAGGCATTTGCTGTGACATGACAAAAATAAGTGCTTCCATGTTTGAGTGTGGTGGTTCCTACCCAATCTTCGATTGCACTATACCCACACTGCGCAGACAGAGCCTGGCCACAGCCCATTACTGTTGCTAATATGCAACTCTGTTGAGTATTAATTGGAATTGCACTTTAGCAATGGTGATGGATTGTTGAGTCCATTGCCAACAACAATACAATTTACAACACACACTTACTTTGACAGTACTCTTAATGGTATAACCTCTTCTCCCATTTTATGTCTCTCTTTATGTTTTTTCTTATGTTTCCTTTTTGTTTTTAAGAGAGAACCGTCTTTTATATCTCCAGGATCCTTTTCCTCTTCAGTAGAGACTTCTAAATCTTAAGGGAAAAAAAAAAGCCAGTTGAGATGTGTGCGTGTGTGGCCGTGAAAGGCATGAAGACGTAACCTTAATTTATCTAATCCTTACCTCTGTTTTCTTTGGAAACTTCTGAAGCTTCTTTTTTAATGGTGTCTTTCTGAGCCGTTTTCTTTACTTTTGATCTGGGAGTTGGGCATTCTGCATCTTCAGAGCTACTTCTCTTCCGCTTCCCTGTTCTGACTTCAGGTAAGCTGGATGCTTCAACTCTTTCTCGTTTCTTCTTTTTCTTTGATGGCTTATTTTGGGGTTCGGTGGTTTCTGTTTCGGAGCCCTCGGATGTGGTTCTCGATCTTTTCATCTTACAAACGCTCACGTTGCTTGTGTCCATGTTTAACTCTTTCACCTGGACGTTGTCTTCCTTCTTCATTCGGCCTTTCTTCTTCTTTTTCTTTTTCTTTTCTTCTGTAACAATTCTATCGTCAGCTCCATTTTACTTCAACTAGATCTATTTAAATACTTAATGAAGTAAATACTCACCAGCTACTCTTAAGGATGGAATGGGCTTATTTTTTACTGTCTTAGGAAATATGCCGGGTTTTCTTGGTGCTTCCTCTGGTGGGTTGTTAAGAAACTGAAATGATTGCAAAAAAGTTACTAACTTGCTAAATTTTTTGCTTTTGTTTTTTTTTTTCTTTTTAGAATGTGGACCTACCTCAATAGCTTTTGCTGCTTGTTCTTTTGTTTCAAATTCCACAAAGGCAAACCCCTTTGGATCTCCAGTAGACTTATAATGTGGTATACTTATGTAAACAACATTGCCACATTTACCAAATACTCTTTCAATCCAGCTGTGATTAACATTTTTGGGAAGTAACTCCTGGGATAAATTAAAAGCAGTATTAAAAGATTTAATAACTCTAGCCTCTAAGCTTTTCACAATCCCTCCACCTTATTCAGAATGCCAATAAATTTTAACTTAAATATTAATGTTTCTGTGTCACTTTTTGACTGGGGACCTGGGCTGTTAAACTTTTCTAGAAAAATAGCTTACCACGTACACTGTCCGCTCATCCTCATCCTTTGGTCTTTCACCCAGAGGCTTTTTCCTCCTGATTCTGGTGCCTTCTAAATCAAGCTTTAAAATAGTACATTACGTTAATCACACTAAATATAATTATGGGATATGACAAAATTGTAATGATTCTTACCTCTACAACGGCTGAACTTTTCAAAGCTCTGGCTATTAACTTCCCATCAGTGGTTAATTTTTTCATTTTGTTAAAAGACACAAGAAGTGATATATCAACATCTAATAAAAATAAACAAATAGCAGTAAAACTAAAGCAGAATAAACATAACTTGAAAATTAATTAATTTAATTTAATCAGTTTTGAGCTTTTTCAGGCCCTCTAGACCCTAAGCCATTATACCTATACAACACTGTTTTAAGTGTAGGTAGGTGTGTTGGATTTTTTGGCGTGCCTAAAGACTCAATCAGCAAATTTAAATTAAACTTCCAATCTAAACATGAGATAAAATGTAAACATGAATTGTTAGGATCCTGCGATCTTAGAAACCAGGTATTTCATTTAAGATTTGGTTTAGGTGAAATGCCTTCCTTTATGAACTAAAGCAAGTATAACACTTTTATTTCTGGGATGCACATGATAAATAGTATTTAAGCAATTAAATCCCAAAGTCTATTTTTTTTTTTTTTGAGACAGAGTCTCACTCTGCCCTGGGTAGAGTGCAGTGGTGTCATCTTAGCTCACTGCAACCTCAAACTCCTAGGCTCAAGGGATTCTCCTGCCTCAGCCTTCAGAGTAGCTTAGACTACAAGCTTGCCGCCAGTAAGCCTGGCTAGGCTAATTTTTCTATTTGTAGAGACAATCTTGCTCTTGCTCAGGATGGTCTTGAACTCCTGGTCTCAAGCATTCCTCCTGCCTGTACCTCCCAGAGTGTTAGTATTAATATCTTTATCAATATGTCTTTAGAAGTATGTTACTGCTTTGGTTTAAAGTTGCTTATTTAATACAGGTCTAAACTCTGAGAATAAGAAACTTCTATTCCTATCCTAGGAATAAGAAACTCCAGGAATAAGAAACAGATAAAAACATTTTAATTCTTTGGCCTGTGCTTCTTATCTGGGAAACTAGCACCAAACACTATTTAAAAAGTTACTTATTATTAACTAAACAAAATTAAAACACTGTAAGGAACATACTTGCAGAAATGGATAAAGAATAATATCTATATTACAGAATAACATACCATTTTAGAAGTTAATTCAAAGACAGTACACATCTAAAATTTGGTTCTATTATATATTGAAACAAACTTACATCCATCTCTAGATTTTTCTATCTGCTCTCGAAGAAATCTATCCTTGTGAAGATTTGCGTCCCCAAACCAGAAGTCTACTTGCTTAGCAATGTCCGCAAGCACCTGTTTAACCCGAGACCGTTTCTTTTTCTCTACTTCCTTTTTCTTTTCAGTGCTTTCTTCTTCCATTGCCTTTTCTTGATTTCCACTTTCAGTTTCCATTCTTGTGAATTAGGAAACAAAGAAATAAACATTTACATCACCACAAATAATCGCTAATATAGGAAAATACTTAGAGTACCTTTTAATTGTATCATGGGGATTATGGACTCAACGTTTGGTTGCCAGAAGACAAAACTTTTGTCAGACATTCTTAAAAATCAACCGAGGAAAATTTCAGTGGCCTTGTGTTTTTTTCTTGTTGGTTTATTTTTTATTTTTTATTTTTTTAGCTCTTCCTTGTTTACTTTTCATTGGCTTTGTTTTTTACTTTTAAAATAGTGTAACTCCTCTGTCAGGGATGACAGCTTTAGTTTTTTTGTGCCTTTTTAACTGCAGGACTGGATTATCCTGGTGTAGCATGATATTTACAGCTTTCTCTCACCAAACTACACTTTGGAGTCAGTAAATGAAAGTGTGAGATTAAGGAACCCAGTCTCTATCTCAATAACCCTCCACCCCCACTAAAAGTTTTATTCACATTTTTTAATACTTGGAACCTCCAAAGCACAAAATAAACCGATTATTGATGTTTAGTTTTAAAATGTTAATTTCTGCTTTCTAGAAGCAGAATGCAACTGCTAAACTGTAGAGTCAGCCTTTGCAAATGCTCTTTCCATCCAGTGTTTATTTCTGGGGCAGCAATTTCTAACCCTCTTCTTCCTCAAGTCACTTTGCACACACCACTTTCCTTTTGCTCTCAGCTCCAGCCACACTGGCCTTGCTCTTCCTAAAACTCACCCAGCAAACTCAACAGAGGGTCTTTCAAAACAGGTATCCACAGAGACAACACAGCTTGCTCCCTCGCTTCTTCAAGTCTATATTCAAATGTCATCTCAGTGAGGTCTCCCCCCAAAATTAAATTTAAACATGTAAATTGCTGGACAGATAACTGGGTAACTCCTCTGCCTTGTTCTTCTCCATAGTCTTATCACCTTCTAACGTTATTATACAATTTATTTCTTTATTCTTGATTCTTCCAAGAATGCGAAATTGACAAAATCACAGATTTTTGCCTATTTTGTTTACTGATGCTTCCACAGTGGTTGGTGCATAGTAGTCACTCAAAAATTGCTTGAAGGAATTGTGTCTAAAATTTCTTGAGTGAATTGAATCACTAGAGGTATATGCACAAAAATTAGTGAATGAGCAAACGGATTAATACCAGGCCTGGGATGATGCAGGCCTGCCTGAGAATAACCTCAGACTCCCATAATACGGTCTTAGAAATAGGAGTTAGGACAAATGGGTAGAGTTAGACCTGTTTCCTCTGCTGTATCTGGGTTGGAACAGCTATTAGTTGGCATGCAGGCCTTGGGCCTATGTGACCAGAATGACATACTTTTATGTCATTGGTCTTTGGCAGGCAAAAGAGGCTAAAGCTTTTATGTGTCAAGGTATCCTCCACACAGTTTGGTCCTTATCTGGAAAAGCCATATATACCTGTTGTGGGTAAGGAGGCAAAAAAAGCAGTGGATTTGGGTAATTGCTGGATTTAGGTAAGTGCTCGGGCTGGGCCTCCCGATGAGATGAGGAAACAGCTACTCTACCTTTTGCCTTGAGTTCTTCTTTAAGGCTAAGTAAACATAATATTTACACCTCCTGAGTCTTACTGCTGGCTATAATCTGTAACTGTTATAGTGATGCTGCTGACAGTAACAGAAATAGATAAGGTGTTTCAAAGTGATATTCAGTAAGAGGGCTACCTTGAAGCATTTCACCTCAGATCTCCAATTAAAGGTGTATTCTCGTCAAAGCCAACAGAAGAGAATTTTGGCATTTTTAGGACAGGTTTCAGCTGATTAGCCAAGTACCAATTTTGAAAATACCCAAGTAATGATGTATTTAGTTGATGCTGGCTTAAGACATAAAATGCAGCTACAAGTCGGAATTAGTAATTTTTTAAAGAATGAGGTGTCATTTGTACTAAATAACCACATTCCTCACTTGATACTCTCCTTCAACCCATTTTGTCGAGCTTTCATTCCCACCACTCTGGTGAAACCACAAACAAAATCATCAACGAGCTCCACTGTCTACATGACCTTTCAGCAGCATTTGCAGTTGATAACTCCCTCCTTGAAAATATTTTCTTCCTACAGTTTCCTCCTCATTTCCTTTCACTCCGTCACCCTCCTGCTATGCTCTTCCTTTACATGCTGCCTACCACTGGACTCAGTCCTGGGCTCACTTCTAATCTACGAATCCTTTCTGAGCGTCCTGGCTGTAAGCTCCTTGGCTTAATGCTGATGTTTCACAAATCTATTTTCTCTCATTAGCTCCCCATTCCAATATTCAACTGTCCACTCGACACCTCCACTAGTTCATCTAAAGGAAATCTCAGGGTTAACATGCCAAAAATAGAACTCTCACTTTTTTTTTGAGACAGGGTGTCATTCTGTTGCCCAGGTAGAGCGTAGTGGTGTCATCATAGCTCACTGCAACCTCAAACTCCTAGGCTCAAAGGATCCTCCTGCCTCAGCTTTCAAGTAGTTGAGACTACAGGTACATGCCACCATGCCCCGCTAATTTTTCTATATTTTGTAGAGACAGGGTCTTGTTATTTTTCCTAGGCTGGTTTCAAACTCCTGGCCTCAGGTGACCTCCTGCCTAACCCTCCCAGAGTGCAAGGATCACAGGCATGTGGCAACGCCTGGCCAGAACTCTCAAATTTTAACAGATCTACTTTTTTATAGTTTTTCACATCTCAGAAACACCAATTACAAAATTGCAGAGAGGGCAAAAACCTTGAAACATGTTTAATTCCTCTTTTCTTCACAGCCTGTAGTCAATTCATCAGCATTTCCATTAGCTCTGCCTTTAAAATATATCCTGAATAGGAACACTTCTCATCTCCATCATAAGCACCCGGTCCAAGCTACTACCCTGTCTTGCCTAAACTACTGCAAGACCTTTCTTACTAATCTGCCTGCTTCTACTCTTCTTCCCTTCCAATCAATTCTCCAGATAGAATCATCATTTAAATATGTAAGTCAGATCATGAAAAATTTCTTGCACAAACTCCTGCAAAGGTTTCTTATCACACTCAGAATAAAGTCCAAAGACGGTTACTGTCGTCTACTAGGCCCTATATAATCTGGCCTGGTGACATGTAACTTCATCTCCCACAGTGCTTTGCAGTAGGCTCACTTCAACCATACTTACCATCTCTAGGTTCTTTACACATGCTAACGCCATTCCCTGTCCTATCTGTATGGATGACTTCCTTTTCTATTACGGTCTCTGCAAATGGCACTTTCTCAGAGATTACTCTTTCACTCAATCTCAAATACTCCCTCCCTGCCAACCTTCCCCCTGTCCACTCAGTCACCATTTTCTATCCTTGTATTCTCTTACCATTACCTGGAATTATAATTTTACTGTGTATCTATCCTACTAAAATGCAAACACTGTGAAGGCAGGGACTTCAACTTGATTACTACCTCAGCATCTGTTGAATAATTAAATATATTTAAAAGTACTTGTAAAGTGTTAAGCATTTCAAATTCTTTTGTAAGGTGGCAGAAAATAAAATACAAATGCAGACTGTGATTATCACTACAGTGGCTCCACTGCTAGCTTTCTCTCTTGAAAAAACTGTAAGTTATAAAGGACAGACTACATACGCTCCAATTCCTTTCCTTGTCAAGGACCACCATCTAATGAACAGTGGACAGAATTGCAAAAGCACAGAAAGTCACGATTCTCCCAGAACTTTTCCCATCATTCTCATATTTCAGCCCAGAGATCCTCCCTTCATTCTTTCTCCTAAGGATTATTTTTGTGGTTTGGAGTCTTTAAGTTCAGAATGATCAAATATACCTTTGATTTAGAGGAAGATATGGATTAAACAGAAAGTAACATAAGAAATGGTGCAATTTAGCTCCCCTACACAACGATTGCAGAAAATCAGAAATTTCTATGGCAACATTTTTTTTTTTGAGACAATGTCTCACTTCGTTGCCTGGGCTAGAGTGCAGTGGTATCATCATAGCTCACAGCAACCTCAAACTACCTGGCTCAAGCGATCCTCCTACTCCAGCCTTCCAAGCAGCTGGGACCACAGCCATGTGCTACCACGTCTGGCTAAAATTTTTAAATTTTTTTGTAGAGATGGGGTCTTGCAATGTTGCTTAGGCTGCAGCAGTACTTTTGGTTACAGTTTTTTGGTTTTTTTTTGAGACAGTGTCTTGCTCTGTTGCCTGGGCTAGAGTGCCGTGGCATCAACCTAGCTCACAGCAACCTCAAACTCCTGGGCTCAAGCAATCCTTCTGCCTCAGCCTCCCGAGTAGCTGGGACTACAGGCATGCACCACCATGCCCGGCTAATTTTTTTCTATATATTTTTAGTTGTCCAGCCAATTTCTTTCTATTTTTTTTAGTAGAGACGGGGTCTCGCTCTTGCTCAGGCTGTTCTCGAACTCCTGAGCTCAAACGATCCTTCTGCCTCGGCCTCCCAGAGTGCTAGGACTACAGGTGTGAGCCACCACGCCCAGCCTTGGTTACAGTTTTGATCCTCAATGTCCATCTTGTGATAACAGTTATGTGTATCATCATACCATACATTCCAAATCAAATTTATTATCTTTCCTACCCAGATCTGTTCTTTCTACCACCCTCATCTTACTTAAGGATGCTATATTACACCAAGTTAGCCAATAAAGCTATTTGCTAGCTGTGTGGATTTTGAGCAAGTTATCTCATTTCTCTGTGGTCTACAAAATGTGGATAAAAATCATGGCTACGTAATAAGGTTGTCGTGAGGATTAACAAAAATAATGGAAATAAAGTACTTCAAATTGCTGCTGTATAGAACGCACTCCACAATTTGGAACCATTATTATTATTTACCTATCTGTCACTAACGCCTATCAATTCGAAGTTGAAATGGCTATCATCTTTATCCAGTGTTTTCTACAACTACTGTCACGAGAATATGGCAAGTTTATAAACTGTTCCAGAAATTATCCATCCTTCACAGAAGCTTATGTGTAAATCTGGTTTTGTGATGTTAATGAAAAACTTGCAACATTAGAAATTCCTTATCACCTTCTTTAACATAACATGTATTCAAAAAAAATTGTTAAAAAAAGTAACATTTAACTGGCTTCTAAACATGGGCTTTAAACGAAGAATAAAAGTTGCTGTGCAACAATGCCGGTTACTTTACACACATTGTTCTAAATCTTCACAAGCCCTCTAGGGAGTAGTTTCTTCCATCTCAAAGGTGTGACTTGTCCAAAGCTAGCTAGGTAAGTGAGCCCAGGTATGTTCGAGTCCCACATTGTCTACCTTTCAGTAGAACCTCCTGCAACTTGTCACCATAGACCCTATGTTCTGACTCTGGAATTCTTGACCTGAAGTCCATGGAACTTTGGCTGGACAAGAATTTTTGTGAACTCCATTAAATTGTTAAAAGATATATTTTAAGATAAGGTAAAATAATGACTCTTGTACAAATATAAAATGAACACACTGTAAAGATTTTATTTAAGTACAGTCATGGGTTGCTTAATGACAGGGATACGTTCTGAGAAATGCATCATTAGGCGACTGTGAGGTACATCATAGATTGTACTTACTCTATGATGTACTCACAAAAACCTAGATGGTATCTATTACTACTACGCCTATAATCTCATGGGACCACCGTTGCACATGAGGTCTGTCCTTAGGCTGCGTGCACTTGACCATACATGAGGGAACCAGTTAAGTGTCAAAAACCAGTTCGAAGAAGAATTCAAAAAGCAGATACATATATAGGCAATCAGGAACATTGAAATAACTGCTAACAGACACTGGTCAGGGTAATAGTTAATTGCATTTCTACTGGACAAACCTAACTTCCATTATTTATTGTTTTCTACAAGTTACAGAGTTGTAAAATAGCTCCAAGACAATGAAAGGCACAGACAACCTGGAAAAGTGAGGTAGAAAAGACAACCACCAATTTTTTTTCCATTTCAAAGTCTTTCACAATTTTTCCTGATAAAATTGTATGCAAAATGTTTTGATAGGTACGTGCACGTTTTCCTGGAAAGCTCATCCTTAACTTTTATCACGTTTTCAGAACTACTTGCCAAGAAAAGGCTCAGAACCATTGTTCTTGCCACAGCCGACTATCCAACGGTCCCGAACACCTAGTTTCAAGGCCCAGGTTAAATGCCATCTGAGTCTTTGAGGCCTTCCGCCACCACGTCTCCTCTACTCAATTGCCTCCACATCTGTTTTCCCTAAGTACCTTTACTAGCGCACTCAGTACACCGTTTTTATTTGTTGGCTCTCTTGCATAATTGGATTTTCAACTCTTTGAGGATAAGGACTAGAAAATGACTTAATTTTAGAATATAAGTCCTCACGTTCACTATCCATTGGCAGCCAAGGCTCAACTCCAATCTGCGAAGTAAAACGCTTTTACCCACTTCCTACCGCTTCTCTCGGCACCCGTAGTTTCGCACGGACGCCGTCAACAGCGGGGCGTGCCCCAAACCTCTCAACGCCGGGCGCATGGCGCCCCCACTCGCTGGAAACCGGAACTACAGGGCCGCGGGCGGACTTTGCGCGTGCGCACAGAGAACTAGGCCAAGCGAACGGCTGGGTGCGTGGAGGGGGCGGGGTGAGCGGGGCCACGGATGACAGAACTGACAGAAAAAGGACTGAGAAGAATTTAGACTTCACCCAACCTGAATGACCCTGTAGGCCACTTGTAACTTACTCCGTTCAATTCCCAAAATTCGGGGTCAAGTAGTCAAGTACTGCGTCCTCCAGCCCTTCCCGGCTCCTGATCCTTATAGTCGTGGTTACTCCCGCGTCATCGCACGAGCGACACCGTTCTCTCGTCTCCGTCGAGAAAGACGGGCCCGGAGGCTGCGCGCCCGCCGCTGACGTCACAGGCGTGGGCTGGCTCCGCCGGGGCGGGCCACCAGAGAACGCGGCCGGGTGGGGAGGCTCGCAGCTGAAGAAGAATGCGATTGGCGGTTTGAAAACGGCGGTTCTGGCTGAGGCGGAGGTGGGCGGGCCAAGTAGTGGGGCCTTGTCTGGTGCTGTCGCGGGTTAATAACGTCACACTTTTCCGCGGGAGAATTCGAAAGTGGATTTAATGCAATCCGCTGATGAAGTGAGGTGTTTCTCGGGCTTTTCTGGGAATGAAGGGTGGATAGGCAAGGAGACTTGAGCAACTTGGGGCAAAGGGACGAAAGAATCTGCTCGGTAAGAAGCGGACCGGAAGGTTGCTGTTTGGAACCGGGTTTGGGGTGACAGCAGTCACAACTTGCTCAGACTGCCTGTCATAATTGGTGCCTCGTCTTCACCGGTTTTCCTAGTCCCTGCTTTGCAATTCCGCATACATACGAGGACCTGAGAGGGTTTCGTAGTTTGTTTTTAGGACTGACAAAGGATCATGGTTATTAGAATGTTGGCAAATGAAATGTGAGTTTCCTTTGGTTATTTGGACTGGATGAGTTCTTAACAGGATGTTGAGTTCGTTATTCTAAACTTAGTAATCTGAACAATTTAGAGGTTCAGGTTTAGAGTCGAAGAATTCTGCTCGTTCAAAAACAGGACCAAAAACATCTTGTTATTAACAGGAAGAATGGCTCATATTTTTACTGAGAACACTGAGTTTTTAAAATATGTATATAAAATATAAAATGTACATATAGCCACATTAATAATTGTGTGTATATATGTACATAGGTATGTGTATATGTGTGTATGTATGTATGTAATTATCTCAGAACATCTGAGGTCTCCACACCACCTTAAAAACTTCTTTGCAGATTAATCTTTCACCTATTAGAGGTGATGTTGTTGGCTAAAACGATTTTTCCTGTTTAATGGAAGCATTAGGGCTCTTCTACATATTCTACATAAATCTATTTAGCTTTCTTTTTTTTTGAGGTTAAATCCCATAACCTAATTTACTGTCTTTGAGAATTTGAACCTCTCAGTTCCTTTTAAATTGTAAATCCCAAAAGTAGTAGCTCTAATTTAGGAAAATATGGTGAGTTTATCTTGCAATTCCTAAATAGCATATATATAATTCTACATTAGTAAATACTGGTTTCCTAATTTGTAAATCGTGATGATGATGGTATCTACTCTTCAGGATTATGAGACTGATATGTATGTAAAGTATATGCCTGACATATTGATTACATACTATATGCCTGACACATAGTATGTAATCAATAAATAATTATATAATGTAATATTTGTGAGTATGAGCACCAGAGTTTGAACTACTTGGTTTTTTTTTTTTTTTTTTTTTTGAGACAAAGTCTCACTCTCTTGCCTGGGGCGAGTGCCGTGGCGTCAGCCTAGCTCACAGCAACCTCAAACTCCTGGGCTCAAGCGATCCTTCTGCCTCAGCCTCCCAAGTAGCTGGGACTACAGGCATGCGCCACCATGCCCGGCTAATTTTTTTCTATGTATATTTTTAGCTGTCCAATTAATTTCTTTCTATTTTTGGTAGAGACGGGGTCTCGCTCTTGCTCAGGCTGGTCTCGAACTCCTGAGCTCAGAACGATCCGCCCGCCTCGGCCTCCCAGAGTGCTAGGATTACAGTGAACTACTTGGTTTTGAATTCTGAGTCTGCCATTTATTTACTTTATGACCTTGGGCAAGTTACTTAACTATTATGTACCTCAGTTTCCTCTTTTGTAAAATAGATATAAAGATAGTATCTACACCACAAGGTTGAGAGCATTTAAAGCATTTTAACAGGCTAGCATATAATTGCACTGAATAAATGATAGCTATTGTTAAAGAGATCTGATGTTAATAACAACTGCCACATGCCAAGCACCAGATGAGAATACACTGCACCATGTATTCTCATTTACATGCACAGAATATCCAACCATTCAGTGGCTGGGAGCCAGTTGCTCCAAAAGCACCAGGGGTGATGTGTTTCTCTGGGCCTCTGGTATTCTTGGCATTCTTAGGCATCTAGCAATTCCTGGGGGGTAAAGGGAAGGGATATAGTACGTGGGAGTTATATTTCTGAAAGGCAATGCTTCTGTAGGTTTTTGTCCTGTAACCTGTGTCCTAGGGCAGGTATGTGTGTCTCATTTGCCCACCTTTCTCCACTTTGCACCCAGAGTAATTATTTGTGAAATCCAAGTCAGATTATGTCTTTTTATTCTTAAAATCCTGCCAGGTCTTCCTGCTGTCTTCGTGGAAAGTCCAAACTCCTGAGCATAGCATAGAAGGTTCTCTGAATCCTATTACTCATTACTTACTTCAGCCTCTTCTCACCACTCACTCTCTTGCTCTTCACCCCCTAATTGTACTTCTGAGAGTTCCCTAATCAGGCCTTTACACATATCAGTTCCTGTTTGGGAAGACCTTCACTGGCATCTTCCTTTGATTAATGGTTATTTCAGCTTATAGTTTAGGCATTAGTTCCTTGAAGAAACCTTGTTTGATGACCCAGACAAGTTGGGTGCCCCTACTCTGCTTATTCCTGTCATAGTTTATTAAAATTACTGTTTATCACCCTGCTATATTGAAAATTCCTTGAGATCAAGGATGGTATTTTGTTTCCTGTTTTGTAAAATGGATATAAAGATAGTATCTACCCCGAGAGGTTGAGAGCATTTAAAGCATTTTAATAGTCTAGCATATAGTTGCACTGAATAAATGATAATAGCTCAGCACAATGTCTGGCACATAGTAAGTGCTGAATAAATATATGTAATTTATAAATAATATGTGGGTGGTATATTTTATATGTATAAAGGAGGAACTAAATTCAGAATCACAAATTATAACTTTATTAAATCCCTCTAGGTCTTTTAGGGCTGTGTTCTCAAGTTTGAGCATGCATAGCCATCACTTGGAGGGCTTAATAAAACACAGACTACTGGGCCCCAACCCCAGACTTTCTGATTTAGTAGGTCAGAGGTGGAACCTGAAAATTTGCATTTCTAGCTAGTTTCCAAGTGATGCTGTTGGTCCAGGGATCATATCTTTAGAACTACTTTAGGAAAAAATTAAAGAAAGAAAATGCTTCTTTTGACAACTGTTTACTTCTTCAATTCACCATCAGCAATTTTAGAATTCCGAATTTGCCCACAATTACAATTTTATCCAATAGTATAGGATAAATACAGTGCTTTTTTTTTCCTTGCAGAGGTATTATATAATATGTATTTGACCCTAGATATATTGACTTTAAGATGCAAAAGGAAAAATTTGAAAATACAAGGGGGCCATCTTGTGGTGACCAGCACAATTCGGAAAACTTTAGGAAAACTGAATTTGGGCTGTAAGGAACCAAACGTGGAGGGAAAAATCATATTTTCTGATTTTTATGGCACCTAGAAAAATGTTTGCAGACTACTAATTAGTTTATATATTTTTCTTAGTTTTCTCTTTACGTGGTAAATTCTTTTTTCACTGTGTGGTTCCACTTTTACTGTGTCCTCAGGGAAGCATTTCATTACACCTCTGTTTCCCCTGGTAGTCAGATAGTCATGGAACTCTTTGTGTCTCTGGTCAAGAGTTTATTGGGAAAAATTATATTTGATATTTGTTCTTTTCATCAGGGTTGAAAATTCTATGTCATTTTTTAATTTTAGGCGGTATAAAGAGTTGAATAACCACCGATTATTTTCTGGACCTGACTGGTTTATAACGTAAGAAGAAACAATGGAAAGCCAAGAATTTATTGTGAGTCTTATCAATTTTCACAATTTGGTGAAATTTCCTTCATTTCTTCCCTCCCTCCCTTCTACTCTACTTCCCTTTTCTTTCTTCCTTCTTTCTAAGGTGTTTCACAAACATCTTGCTAAGGTTGCCAGACTTTAGCAAAAACAAAACAAAACCAAAAAGCAGGACACCCAGTTAAATTTGATTTTCAGATAAACAATGAATACGTTTTAGTATACATATGTCCCAAATATTGTACTATATTTTATCTGGCAACCCTCTCTCTTACCTACTATTCATATTTGTCATACAGCATCCTTTGTAACAAATTCCTTGGAGGCTTGAGACCACGGAACAGTTTCTTTCTCTTGAAGGACTGGCATGCCTCTTTTGTCTAGATCAAGTGGTTCTTACACTATTTTAGTATCAGGGCCCTTTTGCACTCTAAAAAATTATAAAGGACAACAAAGAACTTTTGTATATAGGGCTTATATCTATTGATTTTTTTTATATTCGAAGTTCAAACAGAAATTTTAAAAATATTTATTAATTCATTTAAAAAGAACAATAATAAACTCATTACCTGTTACTATAAATACACATTTTTTAACAAAAATAGCTAATTTTTCCTAAACAATAACAACAGCAGAAAAAAACAATGAGAAGAATAGCGTGCTTTACATTTTTTTTTGCAAGTTGCTTTTAACATTTGACTTAATAGAAGACAGCTGGACTCTCATATCTGCTTCTGCATTCAATTTGCAATTGACTCTTGCAATATTGCCTGTAATAACCCTAAGAAACTCCATTCTGCACTCCTGAAGGGATGAGAATGAAAAGACAAATAACATCATGAAAATAGTTCAGAGCTCACAGAAGACTGTAAAAGTCTTGGAGACCTCCAGGAGAGTCTGGACCACACTGAGAATGGCACAGATTATGAGTACTTTGTAACCCAACAATTTTTCCTCTGCCCACTGATGGCTAGGAAGCTCAAGATTATTTTTGGTGCTTAGTTAACTTTTCAGTTTTTTCCTTAGAGTTTTCCTCTCCTTTCTCCCTTCTTCTGCCTTTTACTACCTATGTTCCTCCATCTCTCCCTCTCTCCTTTTATTTTGATAGAAGATATCTTGAATATTGTTTGTAGGTAGGAAGGGTATATATAATACATAACATTGAATATATATAAATAGCAATCACTTCTTTACTTTTGGAAATAAGGTCCTATATACTCATCAAAAGACGAAGAAGTCAAAAGTATGGCAAGATGGAATTCTGAAGATCACTCACTTAGGAAACAAAGTAAGTACAAAGCAGTTAACTACACAGTCTGAGAGCTAGATTCTTGCCTTTTGATTGAATATTAAAATTCTGTAGATGATAAAATGTTAGATATGTTTATATACTGACATGTGAAAACAAATTTTCAAATGATTTTCATATTACAGTGGTTAATTTACACATTATAAAAATGGTTCAGTAAATATTATTTAATTTGTTTTGATTTTAAAAAGCTTATATTATCAAGTGCTTACTGTGTGCTAGGCATAATGTGTTCAAAGTATCAACTCAGTCTACATAACTCTCCTACTATGACTAGTTAGGTGCTATTTCTATCTTTATTTTACTGGTGATGAAACTGAGGCACAGAGAGATACAGTAGCTTGCCCGAGGTCTCACAGCTGGAAAGTGGAGTCATACATGAACCCAGGCTTTTTGGCCCCAGAGCCATGTCCTAACCATTCTACTGTCTCTTTTAATATTAGTAATTTTAAAAAAGAACTTTATTGTAGTTGGTTGATAATATTAGATAGGACACATTGATAACATCTGTAACCTCCTAAAGGAAGTCCATACTCCTTAGTCTAGCAGTTAAAGAACTCTATATTCTGTTCTTATTCTATTTACCTGTTATTACGAGTTTATAACTGAAGGAAGCTTTTCAGTAGAGAAGAGGCTACTTACTATTATTTTGTAAAGTTAATATTTAATTTATTAAAACCGCAAATTAAAAGAAAACTAGTTTTGCCTTAAGCCTTCAAGTTTAATGTATATAATCCTATTAAATTTATAAACCTAGTTAAGTTTAACAGTTACTTTCAGTGAGGTCTTAACTTAATGTTTAGTCACCTTAAGTTGAAAAGTGGTATGCTTTTAAATAATCTCGTTTTTTTTTTCTCCCTTACCCCTCATATTCAACAAGTTTATTTGTTATACCTCATAAATGATTGTTATCTCCAATGCCAATAACCATATTTCAAGGCCTGATGACTCTTTGATCTTGCATAACATCCCATTACAATAATCCCTTAAATCTTGTCTCCTGTTTGTCCTCTCTAATGCATTCCAATTCTGTTTTTTCCCAGTTCCATCCAAGGTCTTCCTAGTAGGAATTAAATTCTTGAATTCCTTATGTGTATACCTTTACTCTCTTACACAGACTGAGTAGATGCATAATAAACATTTGAAATAGAGGCAAATCCAAGTTAAACAAAGTAGATAATCCTTTCATTACATTATTTACTTAAGAGTTTTTGATTTGCTATTGAAGATGTTTAAGAAAAGCAGAATTATGTTCTGTTTCTTTTTAACATTTATTTTGTTTTAATACAGGCAAGTTTATACGATGACAAAGGAACATGTTTGGAGAGTATATTTCTTAAGTGCCTTGAGGTATTTTAATGTGTTTATCTTATTTTTAAGTTATTCTTTAAAAATCTCTAAATATTTCTTTTGTAAATGTTGCTGAATAGTGTAGTCATGGTACTTGTAATTATGGCTAGTATTTGTTGAACACTTATTATAACTAGACTTTGTGCTATAGGCTTTTAGGTATTATTTCATTTAATCTTTACAACAATGCTGTGATTTTTATAAATTAGGAGTATGGTACAGACAGGTTAAGTAACTTGCCCATGTTCATAGAGTTACACTGGTAGGGCTGGGCTCTGAACCCAGGAAATGACTCTAGAGTCTAATTCTGCTACATAGTTTTTTGATGGGCAGAAATCTACAGTGGGAAATATTTTGTGAAATATTCCCCATTAAGTATTTTCTCAACTAGTCAGTCTGTATTTTTCCCCTAGAAAAGGAAAATGGAAGGGAAGGGAACTAAAGGCATATTTTAGTATTAAGAATAAAGATATTAGAGTTGATCATTCTGGGTTCATTTCCCACTTCCAGATACTTTCTAGGTAACCTAACTTCTCTGTGTCTAACATCTTTACTGTAAAATGTAAATCATAGACAGAATTATGGGGTCGATCTGAAGATTCCTAATACTTTAGTACAACGATTCTAAATGTGCTAAAATGCATATTAGTATTATGGTAATTTTTCATTATGATATTTAATTCATTTTGAAATTTTATGTGACATTAATAGTGGTTGTGGGGGCCAAGTGTGGTGACTCATGCCTGTAATCCTAGCACTTTTGGGAGGCTGAGGTGGGAGGATTGCTTGAGGCCAGGAGTTTGAGACCAGCCTGGGCAAGAGCAAGACCCCGGCTCTACAAAGAATATAAAAATTATCCGGGCGTGGTGGTGTGTGCCTGTAATCCCAGCTACCTCGGAGACTGAGGCAGGAGAATTGAGTCCAGGAGTTTGAGGTTGCAGTGAGCTATAATCATGTCACTGCAGTCTAGCCTAGGTGCCTAGGTGACAGAGTGAGCCCCTGACTCAAAAAAAAAAAAAAAAAAAAAGTGATCGTGGCACTTTTATATTTATAAAAATAGGGTCTAGGAGAATCACTATTTCAGTAGATAGTTAGTGATAACTACTGTTATTAGTTCATCTCAAATCATTTCATTAGTAAAATATTAATCTGATACAGATTTGTGTATTTTCAAACTAGGCTGATAATTTTATACTGCAGTTAGAGGTGGTAGCAAGTGCTGTATTTATTCATTAAAGTGACTAAAATGCATTTTGGAACATGATTAAGCAATTATAATAATTTGTAATAATATTTAATATGTGATAACTGTAGTATGTATCTTATTCATATTCATTTAAAGATATATAATTGATAATAGCTCTAATTTTTTAAAAATTACATTTAGTTGTATGGATTCTAAATAAATTCCTTCAGAGGAAGCATTTTTTTCCTGTTTGTCTTTGTGTCCCCAGCATATAGTAAGGAGTCTCAGTCATATAGATCCCCCGATACGTACTGGTGAATGAACAAATTAGTGACTTTTTAAAATCGCATTATTATCTTTTTTTGTGCTTATTGGCAGCTAACTAGTGCATAATAATAAATAATTGAAGCATTTAGTTACTGATTCATTTATTCAACAACTATTTATTGAACACCCATTGTGTCTTGCTCAGTGCTAGTGAGCATACTGGAATACAGATAATCAAATAATTAGATGTATGTGGTTTTTGGCATTTATTCTTTAAAATGTAGGTGAAACCTGGAGATAACTTAGAAGGTGATCGATACTTAATCACAGTTGAGGAGGTCAAAGTTGCTGGCAGCGTAGCTATTAAACAGGACGTCATTAAAGAAGCACCAGAATTAAATTCAAGGAGGTTTATATCCTCTGGCCGGTCTCTTGGATGTCAGCCCGCTGGTTTAAAAAGGAAGTTTACTGTAAGTTTCTCTGTGGAAAATAATACATCAATATATATTTATATACTCCTTAGTAGAATCTGAAAAAAAATTAAAAATACATGTTTATAAAATTGTTTCAAAAAGTAGTGAATTTTGAAGCTGTTGTATTCTGTTGT
Source organism: Indri indri (assembly GCA_004363605.1). Taxonomy (NCBI): domain Eukaryota; kingdom Metazoa; phylum Chordata; class Mammalia; order Primates; family Indriidae; genus Indri; species Indri indri. Next base: position 41,442 of record RJWJ010002960.1, read on the forward strand.
TAAAATGGCCCTTCATAATATCCTTAGGTAGAAAGGAAATAAACCGCAGTTAGAAAAATCTTACTACACATGAATGTTTGTATTTCAATTTAGCAAACTTTAAATCTTAATTATTACTTTACCTTAGGCAAAGCATGCACATTCCTTATTCTTTTTTTTTCCTTTGTCAGTTCATTTCATGTTTTCTTTATAGGTAATGGTACAGCTAATAATTGTTTTAATATTTTTAGGGTTTTCAAGGACCACGTCAGGTTCCTAAGAAAACGGTTATTACAGAAAATGGTGAATCACCTACATCACTTGAGGCTAAGAAACCCGGCCCTACTTTTTTTTCTCCATTCTACAGCACACCTCCTTTGTTTCCTACTGTTGGCAAGAAAAATACAAATACTATGTCAACAGACCCTGAGAACATTGTGACTTACAAGAACAGAGAGGGAAATGGCATGCCTTTTTCTTTAGTTGTCTCTGACCCATCTTTTGAGATTAACCCAGCAATGCTATGTGAAGACAATTATTTTTACTCTGCTATCAGTTCTGGAAGTAAGCATTCAGACTCTTTACTGACCAATGAGCCTAAGAAAAGAGATAATTTGTCATCTCACTGTTCAGGAGTTGCACAAAACATCAGAAGCAAAGCACAGATATTAGCTCTTCTGAAGTCCAAATCAACCAGTACATGTGAGAAACTAAATTCTGAGATGACAGAACACTTTCCTCCAATACAACCACAAGAAACTTTAAAAATTGCTACTAAACCAATTCAACAGGAATTAATTCAACAGGAAGAATGGGCTGAGATGAAGAGCGCAGGGAATTTACACTACCAGCATCCATCAGAAAATACCATGAGAAATAAAAGCCGGTGGGCCGTGTATTTATCCTCACAGAGTTCACCTATACTTTCTACTGCAGATGGGAATGATATGGAAGGGAAACCCAAGGCTCAGGAAGATGATACAAATTTGAATTTGAAAGAACTTTTGGTGCAAAAAAGGACACAGTTCTTTGACATATGTACTGAAAAGGGGAAAAAATATAATGTAGACAAGCCAGTGGATAATAATGATCAATCCTGGAATCAGGAAGTAAAATTAGAACTTCCTTCATTCTGTGAAAGTGACAGCTTACAGGTTAGCAGTCCAGAAAATGATGGTGTATTATCAGAATCTGACATTCAAGAAAATATTAAAATACCTTTTAATCAAATTGACACAAAAGGATCAATTCTCATTAGAGAAAATGTTCAGGAGGCAAATACACGTGGAACATCAGAAGAGTGTAAACAACCAGTGTCATCTCTGCTAGAATCAGAACATCTACAAAATGAATGTTCGCTGAGTAGCAATCCTAGAATTTCTGATGACATTACAGACATGTTTTCTAAAAGTAATACTGATAATGAAAGTCTTAATAGTATTCATGAATCTCTAAGTAATGTGACAGAACCATTTTTGCAGGTAACTTTTAATCTGAACAATTTTGAGACCAGTGACACGGAGGAGGAATCACAAGAAAACAGTAAAATTTCCCAGAATTCAGACAGTTTGATAAAGGAAATTTTGGTTAACGATGGCAATTCATGTGTTCAAAAGAGATGTGAGAATATAAGCTGTCAAGAAAGCAGCGGTGAACATTTGCCACTCTTAGCGTCTATTGGTGGCAAACCTGCGGAGACATTTCCTGTTAAAGAGACTTTGCCATTACCGTTTTGTGATAAAACTTGTGTAGGTTTTGATACAGGGCCTATTAAAGCAGGGAACACTGGAAAAGAAATAGAAGAGTATAGTGACACATTAAGCAATTTTGATTCATCTTTAGAGTGTACTGATGATGTATACATAGATAATAAAGAAGATTCTAATAAATCTATGCAAAAAGTCAGAATTAACTATGATTTTGCCTTACTCCCAAATGACTCTACAGATATAAGCACAAATTTGCATATTCCTCATTTTTTAAACATAGCCACTGATCAGATTCTGGAAAACAATAGCCCATTTTCAGAAGAAGCTCAATCTCAGCCTTCTATTGTGGGAAGTGACTTAGATAAAAATGAACAGATTTTACCATCAACCTCCAGCAGTGACAACAGTATCCAACTATTAAATACCAATCAGAACGACTCTGAATGTATTACCCTTGATAAATCAAATATGCAAATTTCCAGTTCTTTGTTTTACCCTCTTGGAAAAAAGCATCTTACTTCCACAGAAGCTCATATACCTGAATCTGAAGATTTGGGAGGGATCAGAGGTATACCCCATGACCATATTGAAGTCGAAAGTGCCAGAGAAAGCAAACAATGCTGGAACGATCCTAGAAATTCTTCAGAACTTTCTGGATTAGTAAATAACATTGCCCTTTTAAAGTCCCTGTCGGAACACAGAACGGCTTTAGACAGCTTGGAAATATTGAAAAAGGAAAATACTATCTTTCAACAACAAGGAACTCAACCGATATACGAGCCAGATAGCAGTTCTGAAGGTTAGAATGGCTTGTCTGTTTTGGGTTGTTCTCTTTATAGCTCAAAGGAGATGATATTTGCTCTGGCTGCTGTATTAAAGAATTACACACTATTTAAATAGGTAATACATGTACTTGTAAAACCAATTATAATAGAGAATAACATAGTGAAAAGTAAGTCTCCTTCCCTCCATGATCCCTCAGTCCACTCCTCAGAATTAACCACAGTCTTCTAGGGCAGCAGTCCCCAACCTTTTTGGCACCAGGGACTGGTTTCATGGAAGACGATTTTTTCCATGGGAGGGAGAGGAGGAATGGTTTTGGGATGATTCAAGCACATTACATTTACTGTGCAGTCAAACGTCTCTGCTAATGATAATCTGTATTTGCAGCCGCTCCCCAGCGCTAGCATCAGCATCTCAGCTCCCCCTCAGACCATCAGGCATTTTGTACTCCTACGAGACTAATGCTGTGATCTGACAGGAGGGAGCTTATGCGGTGATGGGAGCGATGAGGAGCAGCTTCGCTACTTCACCTGCCTGCTGCTCACCTGCTGTGTGCCCGGGGTGTGGGGGAGTGGGGGGCCACAGTCCTAGGGTATCCTTCCAGAAACAGTCTATGCATATATAAACATATATCAGCACATAAAAGCAAATATATATATAAAAATATGTATGTACCTGTGTGTGTATGTTTGTGTGATAATCCCTTCTTGTCATTATTCATTTCTGGACATGTGCTAGGAGATATTTTTTTTTTTTCAAACAATGAGCTTGCTGGGCACAGTGGCTCACACCTGTAATCCTAGCACTCCGGGAGGCTGAGGTGGGAAGATCGTTGAGCTCAGGAGTTCGAGACCAGCCTGAGCAACAGCGAGACCCTGTCTCTACTAAAAATAGAAAAATTAGCTGGGTGTCATGGCGTGTGCCTGTAGTCCCAGCTCCTCAGGAGGTTGAGGCAGGAGGATCGCTTGAGCCCAGTAGTTTGAGGTTGCTGTGAGCTATGATGACACCTCTGCACTCTAGCCAGGGTGACAGAGCGAGACTCTCTCAAAAAAAAAAAAGTTTATATTGATACCTCTGATTCCAGTCCTATACCAGAGGGTGCTTCTTCTCTTTCCTCCCTTCCGTAATTGTGTTTATTTACTCCTACAGTATGAAAGTCTCCTGGTTCCCAACAGCATCAGTATATTTATTCCCTCAATTCTATAGTACACACCAAATGGTTTCCAAATTGTCACACTAATATTTCTGCTAGCAAAATCCTTTACAAATTCATAAAGTTCACAAATTCTTTGCAGTTTTTGTTTTTAGAATATATTGATAATATAGAGTTAGAATACTAGTTCAAAAATTACTTGGGTTACTTTTCCTTTACCATGATGTTGTTATTTGATATAAACATAATTAAGTTCATTGTTTATATTCTGTATGAGGGCTTCAAGTCCATCCTTGTTGATTTCTGACAATGTGAAATATTAACTGAGTTCAAAAGTCAAAGCTATATGAGAACATATCTCAGATTCCTTTCTTATACCTTGCATTCCATTCCTACCCACCTGTTCTAGGTAAACAGTGTATCATACCTATGTTTCTTTTTGTAAAAACAAATAGGTTCACGTATAAATTCTTATTTTCCCTTATTCAACCAAATATGCCATACTCATATTCTTTAGCACCTTGCTTCTTTTCACTTAACAATATGTCCCGGAAATCACTTCCTATCAGTGCATAGGCATCATCCTCATTTTCTTCGTTTACAGCTCTATGATAGTCCATTATGTAGATGTACTATTAATACATTTATTCAAGCAGTCTCCTATGTATGGACATTTAGATTGTTTCTAATATTTTGATATTATAATTAATCTGACAATAAATAACCATATGTATTTATACTTATTTGTATAGATATATGGATTTTTCTTATATCATTGGAGGTGTATCTTTAGGGCAAACTCCTAAAAGTAGGAATACTGGGTAAATAGAGTGTAGTTTTACTAGATACTTCAAAGTTCTCTTCATAGGAATTATGCTATTATTCACTCCCACCAGTAATGTACAAGAGTGGCCATTTCTCCGCAGCCTTGCCAATAGAGTGTGTTGCCCAGCTTTAGAATTTTTGCTAATCTAATAAGTGAGAAATGACATTTCAGTTGAAATTTTTTCAATTTTGGATTTCCATTACTGTAAGCAAAATTGAACATCTTTTCATATGGTTAAGCATCATTTGTAAATTTTTTCCAGTGAATTGTTCTACCCTTTTTTCTAGTTTTTTAATGAGTGTTGGTTTTTTATTCTCCTTGATTTGTAAAAGTTCTTTATATTTTAGAGATATTAGCCCTTCATAATATATGTTGCAAAGTTTTTTTTTCAGTATGTCATTGGTATTTTGACTTTGCTTATGGTACATTGCCAACAGCATTATCTTTTTAAGAATATAATAGTAAATGTATATATATATATGAATGTAAATGAACAGTACACTTTATGATACTCAAAGTTAAAATTGAACTTTTGTTTGAATATCTCAAGTGATTTCTGAGAAAAATATGAATAAATTATTTTATCTACTAAAATGGTTATTTGAAATGTAATTAAGTTGAATGATAATTGTTTGTTTTTTAAAAAATTAAAAATAAAAAGCTTTAATGAAAATAAACATGGGTAGATAGGTAAATGCATATAAGAGCATAAGTTTCTAATACAAAGAATTTAGGAATTATAGAATTTAGTTGTGGGAAACCTACTCTTTTCTTTCATCAAGTTGGAAAGAAAATTACAGTTGGTTCTCATTATTTGTGGTAGTTATAGTCTGTGAAGTCACTGCAAACAGTTAGCAAATAATGAACAGGTTTAGATTCTTGCAAGCCTCTGGTCAGAACATTTCCATCAACTTATCAATACGTAATCTTATTTCATCCGTGTTTCTGTTTAAAGACTCTTTAATATATGTCATTGATTCATTAACATTGAACTCACAATCAATAGTACTCTAACATATGTCTGAACAGAACTTATCTAACACATGTATTTTCTCCATAAGGTACATCACAGCTTTCTTGCACTTAGGAGCACTAGAGAGCGCTATTCTTAGGGGAAATTTTAAATAGCGAAATCACCAGCAGAAAGCACAAAAATGTGACACTAAATAGACTATGTGTTTATGGTATAAGCTGAAAGAAGAAGGCAGAGTGTTGCCTCGTTGAGAACATGTGTTTTGGGCAATTCATTTTTTGCTGCTCTATGCATATCTGCAAATGACCGCACAAGTACTGTGAATGTTGATTTCGGGGTTACAAAGAAATTTTAGGGAATAGGTAGACTCCCTGAGTAATGAGGACTGACTGTTTTTTGATATAAATATATTTTTCTAAAAAGGATTAAGTTGGTTTTCTTGAGACAATTTGAGAAATATTGAATCTATTGGAATATAAGAATTATATGGACCTTAGTATAAAATTAGAGAATAACTGCTACATAATATATCCATGTAACAAAGCTGCACTTGTACCCCTTAAATTTATACAAATAAAAAAAGAAAAGAATATTAGAGAAGTACAGATTTTACCACTGGTTTAGAATGAGTGAAAGTTAAAAAAAAAATCTCCAGTTTGTTACAGTTTTTCTGAGATGATTGCATGTAACTTAGAAATGTTAATTTAGGATTTTATTCTGGAGAAAAGGCAGTAAAGGAAAACAACATCAATTTTCATTCAGTGCCGTTTTAAAACTTTTTTTAGGAATAACAAAGTTCCAAAATCATTTATTTTTATTTCATTTAACTTATTGTCAATTTTTATGGAAAAATAATGAAACCAGAAACAGCAATTGCCTAAAAATGAGGTTTACGCCAGATACAGCTATGATTTTTTTACAGTAATAGTCCCTTTAAAATTATAGTTTTTTTGTGACTTTAGAAGAAATAGAGATTATTGAATATCCACTTTTTCTTTTAAGAAAAAAATATGAGGTTTTTTTTTAATTTGAAAATGTTAAGGGGTACAAATGTTTTTGTTACATGGCTTGAGTCAGGGGTATGAGTGTGCTAATCACCCGAATAGTGTTCATTGTACCCGTTAGGTCTTTTTTTGCCCCAATCCCCTGCTTGATTTTCATTGACTTTTACTTCCCTCTGTGCGCTTGTGTGCCCATCCGTTAGTTCCATTTTATTAGAGAGTAAATATGGTGGTTTTTTTTTTTTCCATTCTTGAGAGACTTTGCTTAGGATAATGGTCTCCAATTCCTTCCAAATTTCTGCAAAAGGCATTAATTCATCCTTTTTATGGCTGAGTAGTACTCCATGGTATACGTATACCACATTTTGTTAATCTACTCATGAATTGATGGGCACTTGGGTTGTTTCCACATCTTTGCAATTGTGAATTGTGCTGCAATAAACATTTGAGTGCAGGTATCTTTTTGATAAAATGACTTCTTTTTCTTTGGGCAGACACCCAGTAGTGGGATAGCTGGATGGAACGGTAGTTCTACTTTTAGTTCTTTGAGGAATCTCCAGACCGTTTCCATAGAGGTTGTACTAGGTTGCAGTCCCACCAACAGTGTATAGGTGTTCCTTTCTCTCTACATCCGTGCCAGCATCTATTGGTTTTGGTCTTTTTAATAAAAGCCATTCTAACTGGGGTAAGGTGATATCTCATTGTGGTTTTAATTCGTATTTCCCTGATGATTAGTGACATTGAGCATTTTTTCATACATTTGTTGGCCATTTGTCTATACTTCTGTTCATGTCTTTTGCCCTTTTTTTTTTTTTTTTTTTTTTTTGAGACACAGTGAGACTCTGTCACCTGGACTAGAGTGCAGTGGCATCAGCCTAGCTCACAGCAACCTCAAACTCCCGGGCTCAAGCAGTACTCTTGCCTCAGCCTCCAGAGTAGCTGGGACTACAGACACCCGCTACCATACCTGGCTAATTTTTTCTGTTTTTAGTAGAGATGGTCTGGAACTCCTGAGCTCAAGTGATCCTCCTGCCTTGGCCTCCCAGAGTGCTAGGATTACAGGCATGAGTCACCGTGCTCAGCCTTTTGCCCACTTTTTAATGAGATTATTTGTTTTTTTCAAAATTTCATCTTAAAATAGATGCCTGTTAAGGTGGTATGACTAGCCACCCTGCTTTTTTTTTCCCCCAGGCTTCAGGCTAGTCCACCTTTCTGCCTCAGAGTCTTTGTATTTTTCCTGCCTTTCACCTGACACTTTACCCTGGTTTTTTCTTCAGGTCTTAGTTTAAATGTTACTCCCCATGAGAGACTTCCTGATTCACTGTCTAAAATCATGCTCTATCATATCATCCTCCACTATGATACCTTTTTGTATCACAATCTGAATTTGTCTGGTTTGTTGTTTATCTTCTGTGTCCCTTCCATTTCAAGGAATTTTTTCTGTCTTGTTCACTGCTGTTTCCTCAATGCCTGGCGTACTGCACTCGTAATTGTTGACTGCATAAGTTAATATATATTTTTTTCTTAAGTCACAGTCAAATGGATTTAAGATAGACTAGAAATAGCATTAAGTGCTTTTTCTTTTTCTATGGTTGCACACAACAGCAGTATAATGGTCAATACTTCATTTTTAGCATTTTTAGTATAGGTTATTAGCTATTGGCTTAGTATTTATTTTTCAACTAGTTTAAAAAAAAGAAAAAGAAAAGGAAACATTCCTACTGTTGACTTAGAAAGTAACCAAAAAGGCTCTCATTCTAAATATTTTTGAATTTTTATTGTGAAAACGTTTCAACCCACAGAGAGAGTAGTACATTGAATCCTCAAATACCCATACTCTAGGTTAAACAATTATCAGGACTTTGTCTCATCTTAAAATTTATATTCTTTGTTTCTTTCGGTTTTAGAAATGAGTTAAATATTTTAGAGCATAACTATATATTAATATAATATGAATAAAATATTTAGATTTTTCTCCATTACAGCTAGGAAACCATTCACTACAGAAGTTTCACAAGCTGTACCAAAGTCTTCTCATCTGAACGAGGATTCTCAACAGGTACATTTTTTTTAACAGTGTATTCTTTTATATTGATATGAATGTTCTATAATTTATAATAGAATTATGGTGATACTATAGTTATAGAGGTTCACAAGCTATCTTGGTTCAAGACCCCTCTTATATCTCTCAGCCAGAAGAAATATCTAATTAGCCGGGCATGGTGGTGCATGCCTGTAGTCCCAGCTACTCGGGAGGCTGAGGCAGGAGGCTCGCTTGAGCCCAGGAGTTTGAGGTTGCTGTGAGCTAGGATGACGCCACGGCACTCTAGCCCGGGCAACACAGTGAGACTCTGTCTCAAAAAAAAAAAAAAAAAGAAATATCTAATAGTTTCATTTATGAAGTTGTTAGTAGTATTAAAACAAATTAATAATAATTATGTCCTACTAACTTAGTATTTTATTTTTAAAAAGCACAGTTACTAATGTGTACCCCTGTTGGGCACTGCACAACTTCTCGAACCTTGGGATGGATTAGACAACACTACCTCATTTCTTGTTCCACATTGATTTTTCTCATAATTTTTTTTTTTTTTTTTTTTTTGAGACAGAGTCTCACTCTTTTGCCTGGGGCGAGTGCCATGGCGTCAGCCTAGCTCACAGCAACCTCAAACTCCTGGGCTCAAGCAATCCTACTGTCTCAGCCTCCCGAGTAGCTGGGACTACAGGCATGCGCCACCATGCCCGGCTAATTTTTTCTCTATATATTTTTAGCTGTCCAATTAATTTCTTTCTATTTTTTTGGTAGAGACGGGGTCTCGCTCTTGCTCAGGCTGGTCTCGAACTCCTGAGCTCAGAACGATCTGCCCGCCTCAGCCTCCCAGAGTGCTAGGATTATAGGCATGAGCCACCGCGCCCGGCCGATAATTGTTTTTTTATCATAGCAATTTCTCAAAACCCAGCTTCATAAAGATACGATGTCATGGAAAGAAAGGTAGTGAGATCTGATGTTGAAACTGAACTACCTTGAGTTTTTAGTTCATTCAGTGTCAGACAGGTGTTGGGTGTCACTGTTGTTTCCTTAAATTTAAAACATCTTGTGGCGCCCCTGCAAGTTTACTGTGACACCCCCCAAAGTACCTTGTTGCACAGTTTGGGAACCATGGTAGTAATATCAAAAATAATAGTACTAATTAGGATGAACCGAAATTCTAGAATAAATCATCTAGTGTTTCTCAATGAGGATGCCGTTAACACTTTTGGAGAGACAATTCTTTCATCATATGGCCCTGCTCTTTCTAGCAGGCATGTTTGCAAGGAAAGAAAGTGAAATGTTTCATTTGCCCCCGTTCTGTATCTTACTTTATTTTCTATGTTACTGGTCCTTTTTTTTTCTTTTAATAATCTTGTTTTTGTTCTTTTTAAAATACAGAAAACAGTGAAGAAAAAATAAAACTTACCCTACCTCCCAGAGATAATTATTAACATTTCCAGCTTATTTTATATGCCTAATTTTAAAAAATATAGTTCAATTGATGTGTATAAATAGATAGGGGTCTTGCTCTGTCACCCAGGCTGGAGCACAGTGGTGTGATCCTAACTCAATACAGCCTCGAATTCCTGGGCTTAAGCAATTCTCTTGCCTCTGCTTCCCAAGTAGCTGGGACTATCGGCATATGCCACTGCACCCAGCTAATTTAAAAAAAATTTTTTTTGCAGAGATAGGATGTCATTGTGTTGCCCAGGTTGGTCTTGAACTCCTGGCCTCAAGCATTTCTCCCAAAGTGCCTCCCAAAGTGCTGGAATTACAGGCATAAGCCACTGCGCCCTGCATGATGTATAAATAGTTTTATATCCTTTTTCCTTAGTATCATATTGTATTATCTCACTTCATTAAAAACTCTTCTTAAACATACCTTTTAAAGGTTACTTACCATTCCATCCCATGGATATCCTGTGCTTTGGGACAAACAGCTCCCTATTTTGGACATTTCGATTATTTCCAGCATTTTGCTGGGGTTTTTTTTTGCTTTGTTTTTTGAGACAGGGTTTTGCTCTATTGCTTGGGCTAGAGTGCAGTGGTGTCATCATAGCTCACTGTAACCTGGAACTCCTGGGCTCAAGCAATCTTCCTGCCTCACCTCCCAAGTAGCTAGGACTACAAGTGCATTCCACCATGCCTGGCTAATTTTTCTATTTTTGTAGAGACAGAGTTTTGCTATGTTGCCCAGGCTGGTCTAGAATTCCAGACCTCAAGCAATCCTCCAACCTTGGCCTCCCAAAGTGCTAGGATTATAGGTGTGAGCCATCACACCTGGCTACATTTTGCTATTATAAATAATACTTTAGTAAATGTTTTTGCACATAAATCATTGTTCGCATTTTAAGTTTTTTCCTTAGGTTTGATGCCAGAAGTGGAACTGATTACTTGGAAGGCTAGGAACAACTTCCTTAGTTTCTTGATATTGTCAAATGTAAAAATCTTAATGTTTTACAATTAGAATATGTATTTCACTTCATTTTTACTAGTACTGTTAAGAGCTTTTTAAATTTTTGCTAAGCGAAAATATTGTTTTATCAACATTTTGGTTTTTATTTCTTATTAGTGATGGCATTCTTGTATTTATGTCTAATAGGAATTTATATTTTTATTTTGTAAATTACTATTGCCTTTGGTTTATCTTATATTAATATCTCTTCCTAAGATACTAAAAGAAAATGAAGGTGAACCAACTGAACCACCCAGGTCTTTGCAGGTGAGTTATTTTTTATAGTGTAAAGTAGCCAGAAATTATATTTTTATATATGGGTATGGCATATAATCTTAAATTTGTATTACATATTATCTGTTTTCTAACTCATTTGTAGTTAATTACTCATTTAGACGAGCCTACTGCCTTTTGTATAAATGTCCAGTATGATCAATATGATTTGGTTAAATGACACATTCTTTATCACAAAGCTAATTTTGCAAACTTGCAAGTATCACCAAATCCATGAATTGTCATTGACAATTGCCCAACAGCTCTGTTGCCTAAAACAGAAAACTAAAACAAAAACATCTGTGCTGTGGTAGCTTCCCATTTTTTACCCTATGTAACAAAATCAAATGTATAAAATCAACAACTAGCAACTGCCTAATTTAGCCTATGGATGATCACTTTCTTATTGTTTTTTTTTTTTTTTTCACTTGAGAAATAAGGTTTAAACTTTTTTAAGGACAGTTTTCACAAAGTATAAACTGCAAATAAACAGTCACTGTTTTTTTCCTCCAGAATGAGTTGCCATTTAAAATAAATATCACACACATTAACAAAAACTTGTTGTAATGCCACAGTAATGAAAAAAACTCTTACAATCTTTTGCATTAAAAATTATTTAAATCTGTTTTTAGCGTTAAAATAAGAGTACATTTGTATTTTTGTAATGGCTTTTTCTTACTACAACTTTCTGACACAACATCTTCATGTACATTGGATAGAAGGAACTTTGGAGACTTAGGGCTCTTTGAGGATACACTTAATGCCACCTCTGCCTTATTTCTATAAGTATAATTAGCTATGCATAGCAAAGGAGCTGTTCCAGCAGAGAAGTTACCATGCTAATTAACTTTGAAAACTCATTATATCTGAAAATTCTAATTCTAAAATATGTTGAATATTTTCAAGAACTACTTGGTTGACAGTTGTGTCTATATATAGTGTTATTAGAGGAAAGTGACCATTATTTGGAGAAATATACTACTTTACCTCTTTTGTCTATTGGGAAAATGTTTTCTCCCCATATTTCTTTTTTTTTAATCTTAAGATTGATTTTCCTTAGAATCTGTATATTTTTTAAACATAAAAAAATTACTTCTGCAGTTGAACTCATTTTTTGTCTGTCCAATTCATATTCAAAATTACGGTTATTTTATATGTTACTTGATGAACTAAAAATAACTAGTTGCTGTTGTCAATATCCTGTGTTTTACAATTGCTAAAAGATGATTCATTCTTTAAATAGACTGTTAACACTGTTTATAATTTTTCCTTTAATTTCTTACTAATTTTTAATTAAATGATCTGCATTAATATAGTATTAGGTTTGATGGGTAATTTATTATGTACTCAACCATTTTTTCTCTGTTAAAAGATTCAATTAAAAATTTAGAATCAAAATTGACTAATATGCTGAATTTTCAAGTTAATTAGCATAATGACATATCTGCTAGAGCACCCCTTTGCCAGGGGTAGCTTGTTATAAGTATGTATAAAGAGAAGCAAGGTGGAGATGGCAAGTATGCTTTCACAGGGCAAGCTCAACCTTTAAGTTTCACAAGCATTTTTCCATCAAAATCATGAACCACCTGCAAAACTATTCTAGCTAACTAGATAATTTCCTGATATTTTATTCTAGTTCTTTTCCTTGGGAAGTGAAGAAGAGACTGCTTTTCCAGCTGTTATTTCTAAACAAATAGAGAAAAAAACCTGTGACCCTAAGGTAAAATTTGTGAAGAATATTGATTTTTCTGACCAGCTATGTTTTCCTTTTTTTTTTTTTTGGTCTTGAACTTTCTCTGTACTGCTAATGAGCTAATCATGCAGTGTATGCAGTATCCATACATACATAAGATACACTAGGAGTTGGACAAAAAGCTATGTAGAGTACAATTGATGGATGTTCTATGGAGAACAAAATGGTTATCTTTATAGCCTTTAACTTATTATAGCCTACTCAACCACTTCTACTTCTGACTGAATACATAGAAGTATATGTAACCCAAGCTCTAAATAGCGTTATCTGTTTCACATCAAAAATTGACAAATAGCATATAAATGGTTGGGTTTTGTAAATAGTGGTTCTACTCCTAAAACCCAACATACCACTGGAAGAGATCTCGATGGCAGCGTAGAAGACAAGACACCTGTTTCCTTGTGGGGAGTGTATATATTACCCATCAAACAAAGCAGAAATAGACAGAACCTTTAAGAGTTGAGTCTTGCTTTTATTGAAATGTATGTTTTTAACTTTGGAAGAATATTTTCAGTGAAAACCCTATATAAAGGGGCATTTAGATTTGATTTTCCTTTCAAATATGTGATTTAGAATCTGCATTTTCTAGTGGGTATATTCAGATTATGTATTATTGCCTTTTTGTTAATTCATCAGTTAGAAATAAATTAATCCTTTGTTTACATTCCTTTGACTGTCTTAGCAGTCTTTTTTTCCACATTCTGGGTAGGCTTTGTTACCCTGGGTAGAGGAAAAATCCTAGCACCCTCAAGGGGGCAGCAGAGAAAGCTATTTGAAGCCTGAAAGCAAACCAGCATGAGAGGGTGAAAACCTCTCTCTGGGGTCTGTTTGTGTTGGAATCATAACTCTTAGGCCTTTGCTCCCAGAGCGGGAGGATATCAGATCTTCTGCTAGGAGGCAGAGAGCCCACCATCCATCTTGCAGTTAAGCCTGATAGTCTGCAAAACCCTCATGCAAAGAAAAATGCTTCCTGCCCTCCTTGTCTTTCTTCCCTTTCTATTATCATATGTTTACTGATTGCTTCCTGTATGCCAAGTGCTGTGTTAAATACACATGATACCTAGATAAAGCCCAAAGGGCTCTGCCCTCAAGGAGCTTCCAGTACAATTAGTATCTAGGGAAGGAGAAACTTCATTGGTATAAGAAGTTACCAGTCTGTAGCGTACAGTATTGTATGTAATATATAGTTGTGTCATATGTAGTGGAAACATACAGAAAGGAGCAACTAAATCTGGCTTAGTCATTATTATTATGTTCATCCTTATGCTTATAATTTAAAAAAATCATACTTTTTAATGTTGAATGTAGATAAACTGATACAGTTTAAATTAGTTACTCTTAATATATGTTTTGGGATAATAGGAATATTTCCTGGTTTTCGGCATTAGTCCCCTGGTAATTATTTACTTTAAGTAACATATAATAAAAAGCCAAATTATGTATTATATTTTATGCATAGACATTGTGAATGGATATATATGTCAATATATACTTATGTAGTTCTTATTTTTCATAATTTACTGTAGCCTGTTGAGTTTCAAGGGCATCAAGTGAAAGGATCCGCCACTAGTGGTGTGATGATCAGAGGACACAGAGCACAGCTGGGGGGCGGTCAGTTTCCAGATAGCACTGAGTGTGGAAACTTCATGACAGACGCTTGTTTTTTGACACCAAAGTTGCCTAGCACATGTATGCAGATTGACTTCTTGCAGGTAAAAATATTCTTATAAGTGTACTTTGCCAAATCATTTTCTTTATGTCAGTACCAGATTTTGTAAAGACAGTAAAGTCTTTGTACAGTTATAAGTTAAAAAGGAGTACAGTACATTGGCAAGAAGCATAATAACTCAAATCAAAATGTGCTTGAAATCATTATTTTTATAATATAGACTACTAGAATTCATTCAAACTATAGGGAAAACATGCAATAAGAATATTTTGATCTGAGGCTTTGTTTCTTCTTTCTGGATAGTCGACATCACCAGAACAAAAGATCTCTACGTTGAGCCCTGTATCTACGTTTTCTTTGAACTCAAGAGATGAAGATTTCATGCTAGAATTCTCCGAGAAGTCCCTGAAAGCAAGAACCTTACCTGGTGATCTTCACTTTCTCAACTTGGAGGGTAGTTGTTACCATATTGCTCTAATATCTGTCTGTCCATGTAAGGTGAAACTTTATATTTGAGAGACTGTTATTAAACTAAATATATCTTAGAACCAGATTCAGTGTCATCCCCCTTGAAGCCTTCCTTCCCATACCCTTTCTTTTAACTTTCTCTATAATATTATGGATGGCTGTTCCAAGTATGATACTCCCTTCAAGCTCTCTAGTTCCTTCTTACTTCTCCTCCCAACTTTCTCATCACAGACCTCTGAAAGCATCTTCCATCATTGTCAATACATCTCACAGCTATAAGTCCAGAGCCTGAACCCTCTATAGTCCCTTCCTGTCCCAGGGGAATGACTCATTGTGATGTCTCATCAACATCATTGGTTGACTTTAGCATAACCTCTGTTTCCCCTTTTTTTGTTGTGGGATCCTGGCAGTATCAGGAAACTCTTCAACTGCTGCTACCCCCATGGCACTCTCAGGACTCTGTTTTTATACATTTGACCTTTCACTGTAAGTTATTTCTTGCTTCTTTTTTTTTTTTTTTTTTTTTTTTTTGAGACAGCGTCTTGCTCTGTCACACGGGCTAGAGTACAGTGGCATCTTCATAGCTCACAGCAACCTCCAACTCCTGGGCTCAAGTGATCCTCCTGCCTCAGCCTCATAAGTAGCTGGGACTATAGGCACGCATCACCACACCTGGCTAATTTTTTCTATTTTTAGTAGTGACAGGGTCTCACTCTTGCTCAGTCTGGTCTTGAGCTCCTGACCTCAAGGATTGCAGGCATGAGCCACCGCACCCAGCCATTTCCTGCTTCTGAATAAGTATAATACTATTCCATAGGATTCCTTCCACTAACTTTTCTTTTGTTCTCTCTTTTCTTATAATCTCATCAATATGTCTTCCCCTGATTATAGAGTTATGTTGGGTGAGGGGTGAAGTTGTAGGTGATTTTTTTGGTTGTGGATGGATGATATAAAAAAGGAAAATTTTGTAATGTGAATTGGTAGTTGGGTTGGAGAAGGTTTAGTGGGTGTGGCTGGTGGAAGGCAACAAGGTAGGAAAGAGTATGGGAGGAGTGAATATTTTTTTTTTTTATTTCAGCATATTATGGGGGTACAGATGTTTAGGAGGAGTATTTTAAAGCAAGTGAAGTGGCAATCGAATAATAGATGATTTTCAGTTATGCTATGAATCTTTTATTTCTTTAATGGAGTTTTAACTTTTCTGTCAGTGTTGCTTGATTGACTTGTTAGAATTACAATATAGCACTTTATGAAAGAATATTCATCGGCTCACCTACCACTCTTCTACTTTCCAAATAATCTCCAGCGTTTATTTCTAACAAAATAGAAACTGTCAGGAAGGTACATTATTATAAAATAGGAGTCCATAGCATTGTCAGATAAAAACATTAAGCTTGTATGGTTCCCATGAAGTATTTATGTATTCAACAAATATTTATTGCTTCTTACATTTTTAGGGATGTATCTATTACGAAAGCTGCTGACAGAAGGAATTATAAAATTCTTTCAGATAAAATCTGCCATGAGTTTACCAGAATTTTACTCTTGTCACATACTGCTAGATAAAAATAAAATCTTCATTACCCTGAAGGATAATGTGAGTGTAATAATATAAAGGAAATTAGTCACCTCCTATAAATGAACCATGAACTTCAGTCTCTAGAGAAGGAATATAAAGTAGATATCAAAAACTAGTCTGGGTTCTCATCCTGACTCTGCCAGTTGGTAGTCATGTTACCTTTAGGCCTCTGTTATCTCATTTGTGAAATGAGAAGGATGCATTTTTTGGTTGGCTTTAAAGTGCTTTGAAAACTTAAGTCTATATGAACATAATGTAGTAATTAGGGAAAACAAATCCTTAGCTAAGGAGGAAAAGAAAAAGAGAAGGACAAGTTCATCACCCTCAAAAAAGTTTCAATCCATGAATTGAGTTTTTGAAATCTTTATTTTTTGAGGTTAAAACAGTTAATTATTTTTAAAGAAAATAAAATTATGTGTTTTTTTTTTTTCAGGGCAAGTTGCTCCTTTTTGCTTTTGTATAGATACCCGCTGTTTTCTAAAGCCTGGATGCTGACTGGTGGCACATTTTAATTTAATCGGCATTCTGTTTTCTTTCAGGAATGAAAAGATCCAGTTTGCTGGAGAATGAGAACCTTCAAAGGCTTTCGTTAGTAAGTAGAAGCCAAGTTCCACTTACTACTTTGCCACCTACTCACAGGCCGCCTGACTTAGATTCTTGTGCACATGTGTTCAACTGTAACACGCAAGAGTCTTCTGCTTCCCCTATGTTCAACTCGTGTGAAGAGTCCACAGTTCCTTTTTTGAGCTTTGGGCCTGAGGACCAAAGTGAAACTTCTTTCTCTGAAGAATCTAGGGCAGTGACTCGAGGGGATGTGTCACTTCTGGATAATATATCTACTCAAAGCAAGTGGCTGAAATACCAAAACACATCCCAGTGCAACCTGACTGCTCCAAACAGAGTTGATACGAAAGTAACTGATGGCTTCTTTGCTGAGGCTGGTTCTGCAATGCGTTTTAGCAACACAGGCGAAAGACAGAGTGGTGCTATCCATGAAAGCTCTTTAGACTCTGTGCGCTTGCAAATGATAAGAGGCATGCTTTATCAACAGCAGCAGGATTTTAGCAGTCAAGATTTGGTTTCCAGAAAGAAAGCACTTTCTTTGAATTTAAAGCAGAGTTTCAAGAATGAAGAAATTCAAAATGTGTTAGGAGGGTCTGCTTGCTGCACCTACAGTATGAAGGATTTACAGGTGAGGATGTACCAGTCTCTTGGTACATTTTTCCCAGTAGTTATTGTCTGAATTTCAACCAGAGAATTACCAAAATTGTATAGGAGCAATTTTATTTTTGGAGCAGATGGCTTTTTTTGATCCAGAACTCAAGCTACAGTCACGTCATCTCCTTTGACTAAAATCTTTCCTAGTAATTGTGAACATTAAATTAAATGATACATTTCAAAGTATCTGGTGCAGTGTCTGGCACATAATAGGTACTTAATAAATGATAGCTCCTATTTCTGTTTCCACCACTACTTCCGCTATTGTTAAACAATGATTGCTCATATTTTTGACTATCAGTTCAAATCATTATTAAGATAAAGGTACATCTTATTACACATTGGTTGTGATTCTTATTATAGTCATAACCAGAAGTAAAGATACATAATAATCCATTTACATCAGTTTTTCCTAGCAAAAAATATTTAAAAACTTATTAAGGGGAAGACAAGAAAAGTTAGTCTTATTTAGGGTTAAAAGTGCAATGCAAAGCTATTCTTGCTGTACCTGGCTCCACAGATTAAAATTAGGAAATAATTTTCAAGGATTCTAGAAATCAAAAGAAAAATTAGTATATTTTCTTAAATATATCTATGAAAAATAATTTACTCATTGGTAAACAGTATTTTTCTGGAGTTGTTATAATATTAAATAACTTGAATTATTACATTTCAGGAGATAAATTGCTCTGAGCTATGCTTCCCAGGTGGACAGAAAGTAAAATCTGCTTATCTTCCCCAAAGGCAAATTCACATACCAGCTGTTTTTCAGTCTCCTGCTCATTATAAGCAGACTTTTACATCTTGTCTCATAGGTATGACTGTTATAGTAATTTTATTTTATTATGATTGATTGCTGCTTAATTCAAGTAGTAGAATTGTGAAAAAGTATGATATATTGTAAATTTTCATACTAAATTCTCCATTTGAGAATTGTTATTTTCCATGTTTAGTCTTTGATGGTAACTTTTATTCTAATTTCAGATCAAAATTGAGTTTTAAAAGTGGGAAGTGACAGTATTATCTTTTTAAAGTTATAGTTTTTTATTTATTTTTTAACTAGAAGTGTTACAAATGACCTTGTTAAAAGTAAGTGGAAAATTTTAAATATGATGCATGATTAGGTCTGATTGTTTTAAGGTACAAGGACAAAACTTGCCTTTTAAAAAATGGTTATTAGTATTATGCTACAGTTGACTCTGTTAAAAGACTAATTTCAAATCTAGCTAAAAAACAGCACATAGGTGGTATAAACACGAGATTATTTTGTTTTTAATTTTCAGCTGTATCTATCTTTTTTTGGTAGAACATCTAAATATACTGCTATTTGGATTGGCACAAAGGTTGCACAAAGCTCTTTCAAAAGTCGACGTGTCATTTTATACATCATTGAAAGGAGAGAAACTGAAAAATGTGGAAAATAACGTACCATCCTGCCATCATAATCAACCTGCAAAGCTTGTCGTGGTCAAAAAGGAAGGTCCAAATAAGGTATCGTTCTTGCTTCCCCTTCCCCCTCCCCACAGTACTCAACTAATAAAAAGTTTAGGTACCTGTTGTTTTATGACAAGCTTAGAGTGAGTCTTGATTAAGTCTTCTATCTGCGGTATTAGCTAACTAACATATGGTCAACTGTCAATAAGTGTCATTGAAAGAATGATCTGCGTTCTGGGATACAAAAATATGAGTTAAGATTAAACTTGAAGTTGCTTAGGAACTTACTGCCTAGTAGTAGAGAGAGAACGATACATAAAAAGAAAATTTTATATACTACTGTAATTGGTAAGTAGGAGGGCTATGCGCACGTTACAGTGAGAGCACTGTGTCTCAACCCTAGAGCGTAGAGAATGTAGACGCGAGTCTGAAGAAATGAATGTTGAAACTAGTCTACTATGTGATCCCCAGCCCGAGTAACAGATTAGGCCAGAGGAATAGGAAAGCATACTGACTTAATTTATATTGCTGGTGACATATTATTGTGGAAGTCAGGTGAGTAAAACGTATGTCGATTGATGGCTTGTACTCATTAATAATGACTGTGCTTTCACTCATAATAATAAGATTTGCCTCCACTGTTTGCATATCTCACTGTTTGCATATCCCACTTCATCATTAGTTAAGTGTGTAAATTTGGATTTAAATTTAGTTGTCAAAAGCAAGAATTCATAAATAATATTGTAATTATAAATTGAATATATAGCCACTAAAAATCTTTGTTTTCTTTTTAAGATTATTTGATGATACAGTTTCATGCTCATACTATGTTGTTGGGTATAATGGTTAGGTTACAGAGCAGAAAATGTATTGTTATCTGAGTTTCTGAGGTTTTTTTTTTTTCTTTTTTCTTTTTTTTTTTTTTGAGACAGAGTCTCACTCTTTTGCCTGGGCTAGAGTGCCGTGGCGTCAGCCTAGCTCACAGCGACCTCAAACTCCTGGGCTCAAGCGATCCTACTGCCTCAGCCTCCCAAGTAGCTGGGACTACAGGCATGTGCCACCATGCCCGGCTAATTTTTTTAATATATTTTTAGTTGTCCGATTAATTTTTCTATTTTTAGTAGAGATGGGGTCTCGCTCTTGCTCAGGCTGATCTTGAACTACTGAGCTCAAACAATCCGCCTGCCTCGGCCTCCCAGAGTGCTAGGATTACATACGTGAGCCACCGTGCCCGGCCTAGTTTTGTTTTTAAAAAAACTGTATACATGTGTCTGTCCTTATATGTATGTTTATGTGTACTTATATGAGTGAGAAAAACAGGATGGAAAGAAATGTATAAGATGTTGGTTGTTTCTGGGCAGCTTTCAAGTTGTCTATAGTGAACATTTTTCATCAGAAAAACAATAATTTTAAATATATTGTTAAATTTTCAAATAAGCTTTTATTTTTAGAATAATGTAATCTTTTAATAAAGAGAAAGTAAATGGAAAAATAGGTGGTTTTAAATTTTAATTTATTATTTAAATTAATAACAAAATTAAGTTGTATAGTGACTGATTTACTAGAGTACAGTAATGCCAAGCAGTCTTTATAAAAACCTTGACAAACATAATGCAAAAATAATAGAAAAATAAAAAAAAATTTTCCCATTAAGTTTTAGTATTTTTTCCCCCCGCTTAGGGTCGTCTCTTTTATACATGTGATGGACCCAAAACCGATCAATGTAAATTTTTTAAATGGCTTGAGGAAGCAACTCCAGGATATTTAACACAGGAAGAATCTCTCCCTAGCATGGTTTTAAGTGATATTAAGAGTATTGGCTTGTACTTAAGAAGTCAAAAGATACCGCTCTATGAGGAATGCCAGCTTTTGGTGAGGTATGTTTTATGATACCAGATAATTGCCTGTAATTATATCAGAGAATGGCAACTTTGTGAATTATGACCAGTTTTAAAAGATATTAAGATAAGAAAAGTATCTAAAAGATAGAGTATCTCCGTTTCCATAACTATAAAATTGGTATAAGTTTTTAAAGTTATTTTGGCTCCCTCTAAACATCAAGCAGTATAAGCAATATAAGGATGACTGGCAGGACACTATTTTTCTAACCATTTTTATGTTTAGTCAGGGCTATTCATCATAATCCTAAGGGAAGCCCTATTGAACAAGCTACAGGAATCATTTTTAGCCGTGCAGGATGATAGGGAGGTGATCATTCACAAGCCTGAACTACACAGCTTATAGGATAATAGAATGGTACTTTTTAGAAATGTCTTTTATAAAAGTGAAATTACTCAAAAAGTAAATATAATGACCATTTGGACAGTAATTTAATAATAAGATTGATTGGTTGCTTATATATGCCAGGCACTCTTCTAAGCACTTTACATGTATTATTTCATTTAATCATAACAATAACCTATAAAATGTGGAGATAATGAGGATAAGTTACATACCTATTTTATGGTTGTAAAAAATGAAGTTCCTCAGGCTGGGCGCAG
>RJWJ010002960.1:63347-92611 GCA_004363605.1 Indri indri
AGAGCATGAGCAAGAGGCCTATTTAGACCTTGTTTAAACCTTGTTCGCTGGCAGAAGTCAAAATGATGGGTACAAGCAACTTGGTACCCTAAATGAAATCACGAGAAATTAAGTCAGGTCTACTTGTACTTTTCCCTAAATTAAGAAAAGGAGGCCGGGCGCGGTGGCTCACGCCTGTAATCCTAGCACTCTGGGAGGCTGAGGCGGGCGGATCGTTCTGAGCTCAGGAGTTCCAGACCAGCCTGAGCAAGAGCAAGACCCCGTCTCTACCAAAAATAGAAAGAAATTAATTGGACAGCTAAAAATATATAGAGAAAAAATTAGCCGGGCATGGTGGCGCATGCCTGTAGTCCCAGCTACTCGGGAGGCTGAGACAGTAGGATTGCTCGAGCCCAGGAGTTTGAGGTTGCTGTGAGCTAGGCTGATGCCACGGCACTCGCCCCAGGCAAGAGAGTGAGACTGTGTCTCAAAAAAAAAAAAAAAAAAAATGAAGTTCCTCAAAAAACTGAGACTAGAGCTACCATATGATCCAGCAATCCCAGTGCTGGGTATATATCCAAATGAAAAGATATATGAAAGATATTTCTTCCATATGTCAAAGAGATATCTTTACTACCATGTTTATTGTAGCACTATTCACAATAGGCAAGATACGGAATCAACCTAAGTGCGGGATGGAGGTACCCACACACACACACATACACACACACAGTACTATTATTCAGTTATAAAAAAGAATGAAATCCTGTCATTTGCAGCGACATGGCTGGAACTAGAGGTCATTATGTTAAGTTTAGCCAGGCACAGAAAGACAAGCACCACATGTTCCCATTCAAATGTGGGACCTAAAAAAGAGGTAGAGAGTAGGATGGTGCTTACCAGAGGCTGGGAAGGGAAGGGGAGAGAGGAGGATGAAGACAAATTGGTTAAGGAGTTAAAAAAAAAAAAGTTAGAAGGAATGAATTCCATTATAGTATTCGATAGTACAGTAGGAAATCATAGTTAACAATAATTTACTGTATATTTCAAAATAACCAAAAGAGAAGTTTTATAGTGTTCCCAACACAAAGAAAAGATAAATGAGGTGATAGTTCAGTTACCCTGATTTGATCATTACACATTGTATAAAGGTATCAAAATATCACATGTACCCCCAAAATATGTACAACTATTATATATGAATAAAAAATTTTTTAAAAAATGAAAATGAGGGAGCTAAAAAAGTAGATCTCACAGCGGTAGAGAGTAGAACCTTTTCAATACTTTTTTGATCTCAATTTCTTAAAACTGATGACAATTCTGTGAGGGTTATTTTCTTCCTTTGATGGAATATATTTAATATATTTTGTATACATGTATGAAAGTATGTAAACACACACAACATGATTCTTTTTCATACTACAGTTTAAAGATTTTTAAAAATTTTATACCTTAATAAAATTAATTTTTATTTTTTATTCCTTTTTTAGAAAAGGATTTGATTTTCAGAGACGACAGTATGGGAAATTAAAGAAGTTTACTACCGTTAATCCTGAGTTTTATGATGAACCAAAAACCAAACTTTATCTTAAGCTGAGTCGGAAGGAAAGTTCTTCAATTTATGGTAAAAGTAAGTGCATCTAGTCATGTTGTTGGTAGTTCAGTCGAGCCTTATCTCTTCATTACAGACAGCTCCATAAATCCTTTATATTAAAGGGAATTTTTAAAGTATGGTTTAATAGTACTACATGTTGTAAATTATTATATGATAAATTAGACCATTTCTGAAAAGCATATATTAAAACTTTAGGGCTTTTTTTTAAAGCTTTATTAAAAGGATACCAGAAATGTTTAATTTTGTTTAAAAAGTCACACTAAGCTCTTGGCATCATATAAATAAAGTATATTGATTGATTCAACTATAATACTCTATGAGTTCGTTGATATTTTTTTCATTGTCTCCACAATTTGACAATACCGAATCCCAAATTTTGTATATTTGGAAATAAAATCATTTGAAAATAGAGGTTTTTTTTAAAGACCCATAGGTGCACTAAATCATTCTCTTTGGTTCCATGACCTATTCTTAGTTATTGGTCTTCACACAACTTGCTTTGTTTAGTTATTTAAAATAATGTAATAAGCATTTGTGAACCCACAAACCAAAGCAAAATCTAGTTCCTTTACAACAATCTAAATTTAATATAGATTAACCCCACTAACTCATCTAGTTGTCTCTCATAACCCAGTGTTATTATAGTTTTGATTCCTGCATTCATCAACATTTTGCTTTCCTTTGTGTGTAGATTTATATAAATGAATTCCTAAAAGGCATGTTTATAATTTTTAGTTTTTTTAAACCTTGTTAAAATGATGTCATTCTGTATACAATCTTTTGGAATTTATCTTTTTCATTTAGTATATTGCTACAATCTATATTGTTGCTCTTAAATCTAGAGCCTAGATTATTTGTTTTGACTGTTGTGTAATATTTTATTTTGTGAATACATCATAGTTCATTCATTCAGTCTTCCATTGTTGGTCGTTTGGGTTTTCTAAGTTTTGTCATTGTGAACATTATGCTTTGAATATTCTTGTACAGTCTTGTAGATGTGCAAGAGTTTCTTTCAGGTATAACCGTAGGAATGAAAATGCTATGATACAGGCTATGATAATGGTTCACACATCTTTAGGTTGTAGTACCAAACTGATTTCCAAAGTGGTAATGTCAATTTGTATTCCTTCTATCAAAGTATAATAGATCTTAATGGATCAACCTACTCAATTGAATGTAAAATGGTCTTGTGGTTTTAGTTTGCATTTCTCTGCCCACCAATAATGTTGAAAAGCTCTTCATGGGTTTATTAGATATATATGTTTCTTCTTAGCCATTTTACTATTGGGTTCTTTATAATCTTTTTTTATTTATAAGAAATTCTTTATGTATTCTTCAGGTTAATTCTTTGTTGATCATGTATTTTGTGAATATCTACTCCCACTGTATATCATCTCTTTTCATTTTAAGATATCTTTAGATAAGCAAAAATTCTTAATTTTAGAATCATCAGATTTATAGTAGTCTTTTTTTTTTTTTGACAATTTTTTTTTTTTTTTTTTTTGAGACAGTCTCACTCTGTTGCCCTGAGTAGAGTGCTGTGACGTCAACCTAGCTCACAGCAACCTCAAACTCCTGGGCTCAAGCAATCTTCCTGCCTCAGCCTCCTGAGTAGCCGGGACTACAGGCACCCGCCAGGACACTCAGCTAATTTTTCTATTTTTAGTAGAGATGGGGTCTGGCTCTTGCTCAGGCTGGTCTCAAACTCCTGAGCTCAAGCGATCCTCCCGCTTTGGCCTCCCAGAGTGCTAGGATTACAGCCTGGTCTCAAATTCTTTCAATAATGAGAAAATAACTCAATTAAAAAATGGGCAGAGGAACTCAATAAATACTTATTAAAAAAAGACATATGGCCAATAGGTATATGAAAAGGTGCTCACCGTCACTAATTATTAGGGAAATGTCAATCAAAACCACAATGAGATGCCACCTCAAACCTATTAGAATGGCTAACATCCAAAAGATGAGCAACAACAAGTGTTGGCGAAGATATGGAGAAAGGGAATTCTTTTTTTTTTTTTTTTTTGAGGCAGAGTCTCACTCTCTTGCCTGGGGCGAGTGCCGTGGCGTCAGCCTAGCTCACAGCAACCTCAAACTCCTGGGCTCGAGCAATCCTACTGTCTCAGCCTCCCGAGTAGCTGGGACTACAGGCATGCACCACCATACCCGGCTAATTTTTTCTATATATATTTTTAGCTGTCCAATTAATTTCTTTCTATTTTTTTTGGTAGAGACGGGGTCTCGCTCTTGCTCAGGCTGGTCTCGAACTCCTGAGCTCAGAACGATCCGCCCGTCTCGGCCTCCCAGAGTGCTAGGATTACAAGCGTGAGCCACCGCGCCCGGCCGAGAAAGGGAATTCTTGTACACTGTTGATGGAAATTGAAATTGGTACAGCCATTATGGAAAACAGTATTCAGGTTCCTCAAAAAAACTAAAAATAGAACTACTGTACGATCCCACTTCTAGATATAATCTAAAGGAAATGAAATCAGTTGCTTGAAGCACTCTGCACTGCCATGGCCATTGCAGCATTATTCACAGTAGTCAAGATACAGAAACAAGCTAAGTGCCCTTTGGTAGATGAATGCGTAAAAAAACAATGGCATGTATATAAAATGAAATATTGTTTAGCCTTAAAAAAGGAAATCCTGCCATTTTTGGCAGCACATATGAACTTGGGGGATATTATGCTAAATGAAACAAGCCAGATGCAGAAAGACGTGTGATATCACGTGTGTGGAATCTAAAATGTCAAACTAATAGGAACAGAGAGTAGAATGGTGGGAGATGTTAGTCAAAGGGTACGAATTAGAAGTTTGTACTTTCAGTTACAAGATAAATAAGTTCTAGATATCTAATGTACAACATAGTAACTATAATTAATAATAATATATTTTATACTTGAAATTTGCTACGGGAGTAGATCTTAAATGTTCTCACCACACACAAAAAAGGTAACTATGTCAGGTGATGGATATGTTAATTAGTGTGATTGTGGGAATCATTACACAGGGTATACTTATATCAAAGTATATAACATGTGGGACACCTTAAATATATATAATTTTTTCTTTGTCAGTCACACCTCAATAAAGCTGGGAAAAACATTTGTCTTTTCGAGCGGTAGTCGTGGCCGAGCGGTGAAGCCGGTAGACGGGAAAACATTTGTCTTTTCAGATGATCTTTGGGTGGTTTCAAAAACCCTAGATTTTGAACTGGATACTTTTATTGCACGTAGTGCTTTCTTTGGACCATCATCTCTCAATGAGGTGGAGCTACTGCCTTTGAAAGGCTATTTCCCTTCTAATTGGCCCATTAACAGTAAGTATTACTATGCTCATCTTAATTCATATTTAAAAGGAATGATAGACGTAGGATACACTGTGGGCAAGCGTGCTGTGTGTGGGATTGTTTGATGAAAGCCAACAAAAAGCACCCACCTCTAGTTCCTACTGTCATGTCCAATGTGTTCCTAAAAATGTGTATGAAAGTTGAATATATAAATAATTTCTTACATCAAGTTCTAATTCTCTTGGTTTATTTGAAGATATATATAATAAACGATTTATTTTTACACTGAGAAGGTCTTGGAGTCTTTGCGAAGAGCTGAGCAGGAGGGTATGATTTTTTTGTATCTTATCATCTGTCTTGAGAAATTCCTGATAAGACAGGCTACCAGCCTTATTTTTCTTTTAATAAGGAAACCTTTAGTAAGCCTGAATTGATGTCTAGTTTTATGAATCTGTAGACTTCTCTACACATTTCAATCTCTAGAGTTATTTCTGATGGTCAAATTTGGTCCATAACTGATTAAAGATATAGCATTTAATGACACATCTTTAGTGTTTCATATAGTTTTTAATTTTTGATCTTTTCTTTCCTAACGTAGTAAACCTGGACAACCAGCTTAAGTCCAGTAAGAGCCTAATTAAGTAAACATTTATCACTTGTCATATGAATATTTTCTTATTTGTTGCAGTTGTTTTTCACCAATATCAGCATTTTTGTTTTCTGTTTTCCATATGTTTCTATAAAATAATTGAGGAAGAAATGTAAGAAAGTGTTTAAAAATTACACAAATGCTACTGTATAGCACAAGTGGTGTGTTGATTAAAGGGAACTGCTGGCTGTCAGGCAGTGCAACAATGCACTAACCCAAAACGGGTGTTCTTATTCATTTGCTGATGTATGGAAGTCCAAATACGATTTAAGTTTTGCAATTTATGGGTACCCACATGTACAGTGAATGAACAGATAGTATAGTAATTTAATGGATAAGAGTTTGGGACCTCTGCATGTACTTAAGGGTTTATTTTATGTCATGTGGTTAATTCGATAGCTGAACTCTAAATTATATGGACATTTAATACAGAGTTTTTTTATGGTCCATTTTATTTATATCAAGTGTTTATTTCTGCTTCCTCTGTACAGTGGTTGTCCATGCATTGTTGGTTTGTAATGCTAGCACAGAGCTGACTACTTTGAAAAACATTCAGGACTACTTTAATCCAGCTACTCTACCTCTCACACAGTACCTGTTAACAATGTAAGTCATTATTTACCTTTGAGTCATTGGTATCAAAAAATGGTAACTAAAAGTGAATAAGAAAATGCAATAGAAGTATATTACAGAGCTGTCAATAAAATTTTAATAATCTTTCAAACTATGAAATTACTGTCAGTAGTTAAAAAGAGAAAGGAATATACATCATTTCCATCTATCTATCTGTTATGGTTTGAGCTAATAAATGTTACCACAAATTTTTTCCCTTTGTCGAGGGATAATGTCTTAAGGATTATTTGAGTGTTTATTTTATTTTTTATTCATCTGTATTTTATATTTTTATGCCACAAATTATTTAACATTTAAAGAATCATTTTACAGCTTGAATCCAGTGTGTATATTGATACTGATTTTATTCTTGACATCACCCACATCTCATTTTCAATTTTTCAAGCACCAAGTCCCTTTTTTTAAAAATTGGAAGTGATGTTATATTAATGCATTAAAGTATTAGAAAAAGTCAAATTTTCAATTTAGAATATTACTATCTGTGGTTTATTTTTCTCACCACATAACGTCCTAGGTAAAAAATATGATTCCATTATGTTATTTATCCAAGTTGAAATGAATTCAGCCTTTATAAAAATAGAAATAAAACCAATTCATGTATTTTACCTGAAATAGAGGCTACATTAATTACATAAGCTAGGTTTATATAATAGAGCCTGGGCTTTAAAGTCAGTCCAACCACTTGTTAGTGGTGTGGTTTTGGGGAAAAATATTTATATTTTTGTATCCCTATTTGGGATAACTACTTCCTAGTGTTGTTGGGAAGATTTGCTCAAGTAATATGTAAAATGCTTAGAATAGTGCCAGCACATAGTAGGTATTCAACAAAAGTTAGTTGTCTTCTGCCCTCCTCCAAACTGGGATATGTATCCATTTATGGTTTGTTCTTATTTAAAAAATGTTCCCTGTGACGCTTACAAAGTGATGGCTAAGTGATGAAGAGATCTACTCACCTTTTTCAAAAGCCCCTAATTTTTTAAAATTTTGTTTGCTGCCTTTTTATTAGGTCTTCGCCAAGTGCATTTAGCCACAAAAGAGTCAGTCAGAGAAAATTTATCCCACCAGCTTTCACAAGTATCAGCACAAAATTTGAACTACTCGGTCTAGGGGCAACGTTGCAGTTAGCTAGTGAGTTAATTCAGGAACATAAGTTAAACAAGGATCAAGCTGCAGCTCTAATTCAGATAGCTCAAATGATGGCATCCCAGGAAAGTGCTGAAGAAGTGAAGGAACTGCAAATCCACACCCTCCCTATCACGATCATACACGGTAAGAAGCAAGAAAGAAAACAATTCTGATAAGTACGTTATTAAATGCAAGCTTTTGTAACTTCTTCAGCTACATGTTTTGTTATGCCTCTGCCTAGAATGACCCTTTCTCTAAGCAGCCTGGATATCTTATTCTGTAAGACTTAATTCTGCTACTTCTTACTTTTAGGAAGTATCCCCACCTCTACCAAAGCAGAGACAGATGTTTTTATTTTCCTAATCCCATAACAATGTTATTTATCATTATTCCTTTACTTGTCTGTCATCTTAAGTAGACTGAGGTCTCATTAAAAGTGGAGGTATTTTGGTTATTTATCTATTCATCCCTTGTGCTTAGCACATAGTGAGCACTCAGTGTTTTGGGGTTTTTTTTGAAGAAATTATTAGTTAAATGAAGGAAAAAGAGAGGGAGATGGATGAAATATTTCTTGTGCTTTCAGAAATTTATTTGTGACATTGCTTTTATTTTTCCCCCTTATTTTAAAATAATTAGGTGTTTTTGGAGCAGGAAAGAGTTATTTGCTGGCAGTGGTGATTTTGTTCTTTGTACAGCTATTTGAAAAGAGTGCAGTTCCCACGGCTGGAAATGCAAGGCCATGGAAACTTCTGATTTCTTCTTCCACTAATGTAGCTGTTGACAGAGTACTGCTTGGGTAGGTATGACAAGTGCATTGAAGTAGCTAATGCTTTAGGTTATTGCTGAGACAATATGGGCCCTACATGTCCATGCGCATTTTTGCCGGGTGTGCCAAGAACCAAGGCCTTCTTCTCAGACAGGAGTCAGAATCTATGAAACAGTACCAGGCTAACTAATTAGTTTACAAGTAGGATAAAATCAAATACCAAACCTGACAATTTTGGCACAATGATATTCATGTAAAAATTCAAGTTCAGCCACATACATGTGGGGCTAGAGATGTATTGTTCGGGGAGGCAACCTGCCATTGGCCCTGAGCGTCCCTGCTGGGATGCCAAAGATGCAAGATCCCAACCACTCTTACCTAAGATACTTCTCAGGGTTGTGTTTGCAACAACCAACTTAGACTGAAGCGGTAATGTCTCCCTCCAGGACAAAGCAGGCTTGCTTACTACTTGTCATAAAAACAGTGGATCCTGAACTCCAGTGTTCCTGTCCTACACTTCAACCCACTGCATTTGCAGGCATTCACCTGGGAGCCGTGTATTTTTGAATACACATATCTTTTGTTTTCCAAACTGAGATTCAACAGTATATATTGTTTTGTGTCTTTCTTTTTTAAAGGTTATTTCTCTAGAAAACAATTTTTCATAACTCCATTATATTCCATGATTTGCTTATACCATACTTGAAGCAATTTTTTCTTTTTTTTTTTTTTTTTTTTTTTGAGACAGAGTCTCTCTCGCCTGGGGCGAGTGCCGTGGCGTCAGCCTAGCTCACGGCAACCTCAAACTCCTGGGCTCGAGCAATCCTACTGTCTCAGCCTCCCGAGCAGCTGGGACTACAGGCATGCGCTACCATGCCCGGCTAATTTTTTTTTTTCTATGTATATATTTTTAGCTGTCCAGTTAATTTCTTTGTATTTTTGGTAGAGACGGGGTCTCGCTCTTGCTCAGGCTGGTCTCGAACTCCTGAGCTCAGAACGATCTGCCCGCCTCGGCCTCCCAGAGTGCTAGGATTACAGGCGTGAGCCACCGCGCCCGGCCTTGAAGCAATTTTTGATCATTAAGTTCTTCCCAGATTTTTGCCATTATAAATTATATTATGACAAATATCCTTAATCATAAATCTTTGTCCCCATTTCTGATTCTTTCCTTTGGAAAAAGTCCTAAGCCTAGAATAAAAGATATAAACATTTTTAAGCTTTTAACATACTTCGCAAAATTGCCCTTCAGAAAGGTTCTGCCAGTGCGCACGCTTGTGAGTAATTTAAAAGAATGGCTGAGGACAACACTTTTTGATTCAAGACAATGAGGAGTTTACCTGGGGACTAAATAGGAAAGAACTTTAGATTGCTTAGCCTGAGATGAAAATTTAACTGTAGATTGTTAGAAAATTAAAAAAAAAAAAATTCAAGAAGTTAGAATGATGAGGGAAGGTAAGTACTGAATAGTAGAAGTTAACAGGAACCCTTTAAAAGAGATTCTTTAATGTTCAAACTTCTGATAAAGACCTGAGAAATGTGAATCTATAATTAGGATTTAAGCCTCGATTGCTTATAGTCGCTCATACATTTCTTCATACTGACATAACACTTTCATCGTGCCCTTGAACAGACTTGTATTCCTATTGGAATGGACAGGATAGAACAGTTTCCAGAGAAGAAGTGAAAAGTGTGGGCAAATTAGCACTACTATGAGGATACTGCACCCTTTATTATTATAGATTTAACACAAACTTGCATTGAAAAAAATCTAACCTAGTATTTCAGACTATAAAGTAGCTGACCATTCTCCAAGATAAAGCCTGTGAAAAATGTAAAAATTGAAATCTATTCACGCATTGACACTAAATAATTTTACAAATATTTTGGAAAATTATGTTTGGAGAGCCATAATTTAGTCCTCCAGCTCTTTAAATTCCCATTTTGAGGTGGCAGAAGATGTTTTGGAGGATGGGGTATTCATTGAGCTCCAACTCTGTTCCTAGCATAGAGCTAAGCTGTAAGATACGTAAGAGGGAAGGGGAACCGAAGGATCCTTCCACAAAAAGCCCTAACTGGGGGGCATGTGGTAGAGGAGTAATCACAGCCTTTGCATGTGGACAGACTTGCCCGGGTTTGAACCGTGGCTGACTCCACTTACTAGCTCTGTTGCCCCAGCAAAGTCACCTCACCTCTGAGCTTCAGCGTCCTCCTCTCTAAGAGGAGGTATCATGCAGAGCCGTAATAAGTAGTAAACAAGGTAATAAATGTAAAGAGGCTCTTCCTAACAAATCTCGATGCTAAATATATGGTAGCTATTGCTTTCCGTATTATTGTGCCTTTACAGGCAATTTTATTTGTGATAAATACTAACACTGGTATGTTATGAACATTTAACGAGCCTTCAACATAAAATAATACATATTTTAAAATTCTCTAGAAAATGCATCATATATAAAAAAAATCTTTCAACTACATTGTATTTACTTTATTTGAGTTTAGGCATTTCCCATTTAATTATGTTAACTAATATATACTATTATACAAAGTTAATTTTAATAACATAAATATGTGAAACTTTGTTTTATAGTCTATTTCTTAAATAATCAGAATCTATTTTATATTGTTTTCTTTAAAGGCTTCTCAGTCTAGGATTTGAAAAGTTTGTCAGAGTCGGGAGTATTAGGAAGATTGCCAAGCCAATTTTACCTTACAGGTAAGAGTGCTTCATTCCAAAAGTCACAGAATGTTCAGAGAGAAGTACAGCAATTTTATATAACTCTAACCTTGAATCTGGTTTTTGAAGAAGAGCAGAGAAAGCCTTATCTTTCTCTTAGAAAATCTGTATTTTGATTTTTCGTGATGTTCTGAAAAATGGAATAAAGGAGTTTTTAAAATGTAGTTCTTTCTTTAGCTTACATGCCGGCTCAGAGAATGAAAACGAACAACTAAAAGAACTGCATGCACTAATGAGAGAAGACCTGACGCCTGTGGAAAGAGTGTATGTGAGAAAAAGTATTGAGCAGCATAAACTGGGAACCAACAGAACCCTGCTCAAGCAGGTGAGAGGAAGCAGCTTCAGTTGGTCTCTTTATATACACTATTCAGATCCTCTTATTTCTGTCAGTGGATGAAGATTTCCTTTGCATAAAACAAACTGCTGTGATAGTTTAGATTCAACTAAGGTCTGTGCATATGGATCCCTTGGATGTAGTCTACCCATGTATGTTTTATGCTTGCTTCAAAGCACTCTTCAAATCTGTGAACAGATCCAACTCACCAGGACTTAGTCATCCTTTCTCCTCCCCATTTGCCTATTGTTTTATAGGTTTGAAGAGGAAAGTATAGAGGTGGGAATAGGCTCTTGGCAAGTTAATGAAATTGATTATATTCTTAGAGAAATAGAGAAGAGAAGGTCTCACCTGGGCAAAATATCCAAGTGAAATTCATCTTTAATTCTCTCCTAGAAAGCCAAGTCTTTCAGGGTCTGCCTAAATGCAAGAACCCAGGAGACACTAGCTTCCAGGTGTTGGGAGCCAAGGCTGGGCACACAGGATCTCAGGCCATAACAAGCAGCATCATCCCCTTTGTCGAGTGTTTATCCAGGGCAGCCTGGGCATCAGCTGGTAGAGGAGAAAGAAATCAATCAGGAGCTTCCTACTGTGAAAGCAGTGCACTGGGAAAGGAAGGGGGATAGAGGAAAAGAGTTGTTGACTTCTTGGTCCACTTGGACATTGGTCACTTTCTGCAAGAGATCTGGGAATATCCACCTGCTTGAGACTCTGTGTTGGTCAGCTATTGCTGAAATAATGCGGCTTAGCAAACACAATCTCCATACTTTAAGGTAACAACTTAGGACTCTACAGGTCAACTAGTGTGACTTGGCTTGAGACTGTGGGTCAAGTCTCTCATTCTGAGAACAGTCGCTATGGCAGGATGATCTTCTCCTGACAGATGCCAGAAGTGCAAGAAGGCAGGCCAGATCACACAGATATATTCAGAGCTTCTGTCCGTATCATGCCTGCTAACATTCCATTTGCTGGAACAAGTCCATGGCCAACCCTGACATCAGTGAGGCAGGGAAATATACTCTGTCTGCTTCTCTGGTGGGAAACACTGCGAAGTAACACAGCAACGGGTATGGATGCATGATAATACTCTCCCAGGGAGGGACAGAGAAATTGGAAATAATAACCAATCTACAACAAGTTTTGGTTCTAGAAGTCCTCAGAGGACTTCAGATCAACTTTCTATTACCTGAATTATAGAGTTTAACTCTGTACTCTGTTCTTAACCAAATCCCAAAAGGCTTAGTTTGTGTTCAATTAATGCAAATTAGTCATTTATATAAACTTACCATTTTACTCACCCAGCATATTAATGATATATAAGAATTAACTGTTAATGATTTCTTTGATAATTTTCTTAAATAAAAGCCCAGTTACCATAATCTGTTGCTCATTGGTATCACCTATTCACAAATGAAAACTATTTTAACAGAATTATTTTTTTCAACATTTTCTCTAACATATTTCTGAGGTCCAGTCACACATTCAGACCTGACACATTCCTAAAGTGACACATCTTTATAATAAACTATTAATAATTTTTAAAAATTGCTTCATAGTAATTACTATTTCCTAGGTCAATAAAAAATCTTTTCTATTCTTAGAATTTCAGCAATATAATAATAAATTAAAAGATAATGTAATTTTTTAAAGAGAAAACTTAGTACCTTGGGTTTTTATATTAGATATTTCTTTAAATTAGAAAAATGCTTCCTGATTTGTAATGTTAGAGTTGTCATTTTATGGTTGTTTTTGTCAGATACAGTTACCAGAAATTAGATAATGAATGATATTTCAGAATGGTACCACGTCTTGATCATTTTTAAGGAACTGAATGTTTAAATATTGTTAAATTTCTGATATAAAATGTGACTTTAGGACTTTTGTTTTTTTTAAAAAAAACCCTGATATGGAACTATTGTGTATGATGAATGTTATTTATTATTAAAGAAACTAAGGTGTTTTCTCTTTAAAAAATTCTTAACCTTTGAGCACACTGTTTTTTTTTATTTATTTAAGAAGGTGAAGATGGCTAATGCTGAACAGTAAATTAAAGTGTACTTGTAGCCTCTATCTGAATTTTACAAGTTAAATATTATGCCAGAATGCCAGGCTGGAGTGCAGTGGTCTGATCATAGCTCACAGCAACCTCAAATTCCTGGGCTCAAGCGACCCTTCCACTTCAGCCTCCCGAGTAGCTGTGTATATGTATACATACACATATATACACATAAACACATGTGTGTGTGTGCACAGGCATACGTGCATATATCTAGTGGGCTACTAGGCCAATGACCACATCCAGTTAGAAAATTCATAGGCTGGGCATGTTGGTACACAGCTATAATCCCAGAGGCCAAGGTGTGAGGATTGCTTTGAGACTAGCTTGAGCAACATAGCAAGACCCCATCTCTGCCAAAAAAATATAGAAGAGTTAGCCAGGCATGTTGGCACACACCTGTAGTCCCAGCTACTCGGGAGGCTGAGGTGGAAGGATTGATTGAACACCTCAATTTACTGTTCAGCATTAGCCATCTTTACCTTCTTAAATAAATAAAAAACCCAGTGTGCTCGAAGGTTAAGAAAGGATAGATAGTTCATTAGCATATTCAATGTTCTTTGTGGAGAACTTTGGCCTGTGTTTGTACAATGCACGTTATCTTTATTTAACCTCATTTAGAATATAAAATATGAGTCTCATCCTTGGTTTTGAAAAATTCTTGATATCGCAGTACCTTCCTTCTGAATATCAAAGCGTGCCTCTTATTTATTCTTAATGGGCTTGTGGCTTAAGTAGCCGGTAATTCAGTGATTTCCATTTTGTGTTATATGTAGAAATAATAGAAATGTGGAGATAAAGTGACCTATGATTTTCAATTGCCAGGAATTAAATTAGGACTAGCTTGCTTTCTGATTTTAGCCTGCAAGTTCTTTGGTAAAAATATTTTATTTTCTATTAATAGTTGTTAATAACATTTTTGTTGTAATAAAGGTTCGAGTAGTTGGAGTTACCTGTGCAGCCTGCCCATTCCCATGCATGAATGATCTTAAATTTCCTGTAGTTGTGTTGGATGAGTGCAGTCAAATAACTGAACCGGCCTCTCTCCTTCCCATCGCAAGGTAACTCTAAAAGATTCTTTTCCCAGGGGCACTCAGATGTCACAGTTATTTCCTCTGTTCAGATCCTTTCCAAACTTTTGTGACAATTCTTAGTAATTCAAGTAGTAAACTTATTTTTAAAAAGTATACAGAGGGAAATTGGGGGGGGGGTTAATGTATCAAAATTCTGTTAGGTCACAGTTTAGGCATCTGGATGACGTAATCCTTAAAGCATTGATAGCTCTAGTGCTAGGATTCTACTAGAACCTTGCAAGTTTCTCAACTAGATTAAAGGTTGCTCTTTGGTTATAGTTTGAGAGCCTCGCTCCCCTGAAGAATGTCCTTCAGTTTCCTTACCTTGATATAATTCATGTTTAGGTTTTGAAAACGATTTTTAGCTTATGAAAGGATATAAAGTATATAAAGAAAAACAAGTTGAAAATAAAAACTTGTCTCCTAAAATTAGAAGACCATGAAATCTTATAAGCTGTCCCAGCCAATTGAAACATTGTGCTTTTAAAGCATCTCTTATTGGGGTGTCCTAAAGGTAGTGGAAAGAGTAGTAGACTAGGACTCAACAGGCCTGAGTTCTAGGCCTTACCCTGTCCCCTGTTAATGAGGAAGCGGGACACCAACCGTCATGGTTTGCGTGGGACTTGGAAGGTTCCTGGATCATAGGACTTTCAGTTTTTAGGATGAGTTCATCATCCTACTCAGGAGCCAGGGGTGGAAGAGCAGCAGAAGGTAGAGGAGTAATACTTGTTGAGCACCTACTATATACTAAAAACATTACATATTTCATTTAATTCTTACCACAGCTATGCAAGGTATAATCACCTCCATGTTACTAAGAATACTGAAACAGAGAGAGACTAAATAACTTGCTGTGTCCATAAATTATAATAGAGTTGAAATTTAGATATAGGTTTATCTACAAAATTTGGATTTAACCCCTGAGAGCCGAATTTACTTCACCTCTAAAACAAGGGGTTAAGCCAAATGACTTCTATGCAAGCCTGTAATTCTGAGAGTTTATGGATTCTAAAAATCAGTACGTCCCAGATATGTTCTGTGAAATATGAATTCCAAGCAGAAGCAAGGGACACTTAATAGGCTTTCTGTGGAAAAAAATTAAATTATGGAAAAGAGTCTTTACTACATAACTTTTCAAAGCCGTTAATCTACTTACTGGCATTATTGAGCCTTGTTAGTTCTCAGGATATTTCATGGGATTTGAATTTTTTAATATATTTTGGAAAACTGCAATAAATGATGTTAATGTACCCTTTTTTCATTCCTTAGAATTTTTCAAATTCTGTTTTTAGGTTTGAGTGTGAAAAGCTGATTCTTGTTGGGGACCCCAAACAGCTGCCTCCCACTATTCAGGGTTCTGATGCAGCTCATGAAAACGGATTGGAACAAACTCTTTTTGACCGACTTTGCTTAATGGTACATCCTGCTGAATTATCATTTATTTATGATATACTGTGTATGCAGGTTGGTAAGAGATTGAAAATATTAGAAGACCTAGTCCCTGCCTTAAGATGATTTGTAATTGGAATTATTTAGAAAGTACTCATCTTAAAGATAAGTAGAACCCTGTAATTTAAGTGCCCCTTTATAAAAAGAATCTTTACTCTTACATACTTTAGTAGAGCACTTAACATTTAACATTTTAAAAAAATTATTAATATATTTTTATTTTGAGGTGGAATTCACTGTCTTAGTCTGTTTTGCATTGCTGTAAAAAACACTGGAGACTAGGTAATCTATAAAGAATAGAGATTTATTTCTTACAGTTCTGGAGGCTGGGAAGCACAAGATCACAGGGCCCACATCTGGCGAGGGCCTTGGTGCTTAGTCATCCCGATGCGGAAGGTGAAAGAGCAAGAGAATGTGAGAGAGAGTGTGCGGGGGGTGGGAGGGAGATGAAGGGGCCCAAACTCATCCTTTTATGAGAAGAGCATTAATCCACTCATGAGGGCAGAATCCTCAGGGCCTGATCACCTCTTAAAGGTCCCACCTCTCAACACTGTTGCACTGAGGATTAAGTTTCCAACACGTGAGCTTTGGGGGGGCACGTTCACACCACAGCATTCCCCTAACACAAAACTACCCATTTTAAAGTGAAGAGTTCAGTGACATTTAGTACATTTCCAGTGCTTTGCAACCACTATCTCTATCTGGTTCCGAAACATTTTCATCCCCCCAGTAAAACCCCACACCCATTTAGCAATTACCACCTATTACCTCTTCCCTCCAGCTTCTGGCAACCACCAGTCTGCTTCCTGTCTGTCTCTATTTATTTACTGTGGACACCTCATATAAATGGAGTCATACGATACGTGAGCCTTTGTGTCTGGCTTTTTTCACTTAGCATGACATTTTTGAGGTTCATCCACATTGTAGCATGTACTATCTTATCAAGTACATTCATAATGTTATACAACCATCACTTATCCATTTCCAGAACTTTTTCATCGTCTCAAATAGAAACTTTATACCCAGTAAACAACAACTTCCTATTTCTCCTTCTGTCAGCTCCTGATAAAACTCTATTCTGCTTTCTGTCTTTAAGAATTTGCCTATTTTAGGAACCTCATATGAGTGGAATCATACGGTATTTGTCATTTTGTGTGTATCTTATGTAATTAGCATAATGACTTCAAAGTTCACCCATGTTGTAGCATATGTCAGAATTTTGTTCCTTTTTAAGGCTGAGTAATGTTTCACTGCATGTATGTAATACATTTTGTTGATGGATATTTGTGTTGTTTCTACCTTTTGGCCATTGTGAATAATCTGCTGTGAACATTGATGTTCAAATGTTTACTCGATTCTATTTATTGTTTGCATAGTTCCTGTACTTGTTTTATTTTCTGATGTTCTTGCTTGGGCAGCTCTCTCAGATTTGTATTCTGTGTTCTATTTTCTCAGTTCCCTGAAAATATGGTGGTTGCAGGAGTAGGGGGAGGAGATAGAAATGGGGTTGGTATAGACCTAGGTTAAGAACGTGTGCCATCCTCATTAGCCATTGCGGGCACTTTGTCTTCTGAGGTTTTGTTAAATACACTGTACCAGGGTTCACTCCCCAGGGCTGGAGGTGTTGCCACTTTCCCAGAGCAGGAACTCTTGGGCCTCAGATGTCCCATCAGTTTGATGTACGGTTCACTTCCAGCAAAAACTTCCCAGTTCACTTCCCCTGTTTCATTGTTCTTACCTGTAGTCCTGGCTACTTAGGAGGCTGAGGTGGGAGGATCACTTGAGCCCAGGAGTTCCGAGCCAGCCTGGGCAACATAGTGAGACCTTGTCTCTAAAAAAAATAAAATGAAAAGGAAAGAAAGAAAAAAGATAAAAATAAAACATCTATAATAACCTCACTGTCCTTAAGAGAAAACCCTTGAGAATATTTTAGTATTTTTTCCCACCTTTTATCCTAGGGCTATATGCATATAACAAATATATGTATTTTTGCATAGTTGAAACCATACAATAAATATTTCTATCCTGTCTTTTCTTAACTTTGCATAATAGTAAATCATCTCCCCTTGTTATTTTTTGTTATCATGTTTTATAATCATCACTATTGTCATAAATATGTTTAATCACTAAATATAATACTGTGTAGATATACCATCGCCTAGTCATTTCTCTAACGTTAAATATTTAGTTGTTCCCACTTATAAATAATGGTCCTTTGAGCATTTTTTTCTTTCAGCATTTTTTTTTTTTTTTTTTGAGACAGAGTCTCACTCTCTTGCCTGGGGCGAGTGCCGTGTCATCAGCCTAGCTCACAGCAACCTTGTACTCCTGGGCTTGAGCAATCCTACTGTCTCAGCCTCCCAAGTAGCCGGGACTACA
This sequence comes from Indri indri, assembly GCA_004363605.1. NCBI lineage: Eukaryota > Metazoa > Chordata > Mammalia > Primates > Indriidae > Indri > Indri indri. The sequence goes on from RJWJ010002960.1 coordinate 81,431, forward strand.
GGCATGCGCCACCATGCCCGGCTAATTTTTTCTATATATATTTTTAGCTGTCCAATTAATTTCTTTCTATTTTTGGTAGAGACAGGGTCTCACTCTTGCTCAGGCTGGTCTCGAACTCCTGAGTTCAGAAGGATCTGCCCGCCTCGGCCTCCCAGAGTGCTAGGATTACAGGCGTGAGCCACCGCGCCCGGCCTTCTTTCAGCATTTTTATACTTGACACATTTTGTCAGAGGTTTCACAGAAGCCGACTGACTTAGACTTACATAAAAACTTAGACAAATTTATGCCCCAAAGAGTACTCAGATTAACTATTTTTCTTACATTTTTTTCCTCATAGAAGATTCTTTGTCCTTGTGGTCATTAATCCTGCATTTAATTGCATATGTATTATTATGTGAGTACCTTATAGCTATTCAAAGTGTCCTAACAATACCACAGAACTTTCCACAGACAAAGAACATGGCCCAGAAGAGCCGTAAAATAGATGGGACTTGGATTTTATATGTTAACAAAATCTGAAACTTCTTTGAAGATTCAGAATGAAAAATCGCTTTTACTCAAGAGGAAAGTTAATACAATTATCAACAACACTTTCTAATTTTTAAAAATATTTCTTTTTAATTTAGTGCTAGGCCAACTCCAGATAGATTATGAAAGCTTATAGTCTATTCTGTCGTGGTTGTAATTCATCTCCTAAGCCCACAATATAGCAATATTTTACTTTTAAAAATATCATTTTTTTTTCCTTAGAGAAAAAAAAAAGTTAGGTTTTAATTTCTTACTTTTCTGCATTTAAATTTCTTAGGGTCACAAGCCAATTCTCCTGCGAACTCAGTACCGTTGTCACCCTGCAATCAGTGATATTGCTAATGATCTGTTTTATGACGGAAACCTCCTGAACGGCGTTTCAGAAACAGAGAGGAGCCCTTTGTTGGAATGGCTACCAACGCTGTGTTTTTACAATGTTAAAGGACTAGAGCAGGTAAATGACATTAACGTTGATGGGAGTCAACATGGTTTAGTTTCCTGGTTTAATTTTATTGTTGTTTGTATGATTTTACTTGGGCTTTCCATAGCCTTTCTGGGAAATGTAATTTAGGATCTGTTTCCTACTCCAGATTGAAAGAGATAACAGCTTTCATAATATGGCAGAAGCTGCTTTTACACTCAAGCTGATTCAATCACTGATTGCAAGTGGAATAGCAGGCTCTATGATTGGGGTGATCACATTATACAAATCCCAGATGTATAAGGTTTGTATTACATATTACAATATTTGTCATATATTAAGTATTGCAATTATATATTACAACATTTGATATTACATTTGGAGCAGTTTGGTTTGGTGCTTGAAAAACTTTTGGTACTGTAATTAATGTATTAAAAAAGAAACATTCTGATGTGTTTCTGGTCTGGCTTTTTTTCTGTATAATTAAATGTAAACCTAACAAGGTTTAATTAAATTTAGTTTACAGCTGTTGGAACGAAAATGCAAATAAACAAATTAGAGGGAAGAAAATATGGTGTATGCTTTGTGTTTTGGGACAGATGGGATTGAATCTCTGTTTTCCAAAATGTTCTTTCATTATTAGTACAGTTTTTCAGGAAAACAAGGATAGATAACCAGATATTAATGTACACTGAGCCAATTACTTATAGCTAGATTTCTCTTTTTTCTTTTACTGTTTTTTCATCTGTTTCATCATTAGTTTATTTATCACCTTCAAATTAGCATTTCCAAATAAATTCCCAGCAACAGATAAACCATCACTTTTTTTCTGCAAATAATATTTTTTAAATTTCAAAATATTAAGGGGGTACAAATGTTTTTGTTACGCGGATACCTTTTACAATGCGTAAGTCGGGGCTTTCAGTGTATCATCTGAATTGTGTTCATAGTACTTGGTAGGTAAGCTTTTACCCTTCCTTGCGTCTTGATTTCCAGTGACCTTTACATCTCTTCATGCCCGTGTGTGCCAATCAATTAGCTCCCAATTATTAGAGTGATTGACACATCACTTTTGCTTCATAATTCATATTGTCATCTAGTCACTTATCTATCATTTTAGAAACTAGCTGAATCTATGTGAGTTATAGAGGAGAATGAAAATTATCCAATATTAGTTAAATTAAAATAGTTGCGGTGAGCAGGTTCAGAGGCTTAAGTTCTTCCCGGTCTGTGCACCGCACGACCCCTGTCTTCTCCCTCCGCAGCTTTGCCATCTACTCAGTGCCGTGGACTTGGACCATCCCAACATGAAAACTGTGCAGGTGTCCACGGTAGATGCTTTTCAGGGAGCTGAAAAGGAGATCATCATTCTGTCCTGCGTAAGGACGAGACAAGTAGGATTCATTGATTCAGAAAAAAGAATGAACGTCGCATTGACCAGAGGAAAGAGGCATTTGTTGATTGTGGGAAATTTAGCCTGTTTGAGGAGAAATCGACTATGGGGGCGTGTGATCCAACACTGTGAAGGTAAAATAAAAACGTGTTTAATTCAAGCGTTTTGAATTAACACTGACTTTTATGACTTAATGTTGGGTGGTTCCTGTAGGACCAGCTCTGAATTTGCCACTGTGGGAGGTGACTGACAATAATATGGGGACCACTATAAAATAAAGCATAGTTGTCTCACGTTTTATATCTTTTTAAGGAAGGGAAGATGGATTGCAACATGCAAGCCAGTGTGAACCACAGCTGAACCATCTCCTTAAAGATTATTTTGAAAAACAAGCAGAAGAAAAACAGAAGAAAAAGAATGAAAAAGAGAAAATCTAAAGATAAGTCTCATTCACAAAAAGACATGGTGTAGATATTTTGTATTTAAGTAAATTCAGATTCATTTTACACTATGTATTAATTTTTTAAATATTTTTATTACTCTAAAACCTTTTGTAAAAATACTTTATCTCCGTGATATTTAAATAATATACTAAACACATCTAAAAATTTGTTCTTCAAAAATATATATTACTTACATTAAGATAGGCAGATGTTGAAGGTAAAATAAAATCCTAATAAAAATAATTTTTTTCTAAAAAGTATATTTTCTTTTTTTTTTTGAGACAGAATCTCGCTCTGTTGCCTGGGCTAGAGTGCCGTGGCGTCAGCCTAGCTCACAGCAACCTCAAACTCCAGGGCTCAAGCGATCCTTCTACCTCAGCCTCCCAAGTAGCTGGGACTACAGGCATGTGCCACCATGCCCGGCTAATTTTTTCTATATATTTTTAGTTGTCCAGCTAATTTCTTTCTATTTTTAGTAGAGACGGGGTCTCACTCTTGCTCAGGCTGGTCTTGAACTCCTGACCTTGAGCGATCCTCCCACCTCAGCCTCCAGAGTGCTAGGATTACAGGCTTGAGCCACCACGTCCAGCCTAAAAAGTATATTTTCTGTTTGCTAAAGAAATGAATTTCACAAGGTGCGGGGGAAGGGGAATACCAATGTACTTCAATAATAAGCGAATATCTCGAAAGCTCATCTATTAGAACACATCTACACAGTCAGATATGCCAACACTCCTTTCTGAGCACTGTCTACCAGAATCTTTTAAAAATAAATAAAATGCTTCACTATTTTATAAATAAAAACATATTCACAACAAAGCTTTTGAGAAGTACAAAAGAGAAGAAAGAAAAAACACTAAAAGTTCACAACTGGAGACAGCAGTGCTCAACACCTTGCCCTGGGCAGTGTCTGGTGCCATATCTGGTATAGTAGGTGCTTAATAAATATCCACTGGATAAATGGACAGATGAATGAAAGACTACTTTTGGTTCATTTCCTTCTAGCCTTTTCCTGTGCATTTATTTGCACAGTAGTTATTGACATATGTAATATATATGGATTAAAACTTTTTCCTTTTAAAATAATATATTCTCCTGGTAGAAAATTGCAAAATATAAGAAAATATACAAAAGAAAATAAAAATCACATGGAAATCCACTACTGAGAGATAATCATTAATATATGCTTATATTCTGTATGTATTTATGTAGATAAGTTTTAAACCATTTGAGGCCATACTAATTCTTAGACATTATTGACAAAGGAACATTCTTCCATAGATGGAAGAATGACAAGGGTTTAATTATAATTAATATCAATGAACTATTTTTACCAACTTAAAAACCTTGGTGACACAAGTCACTCAATATTCATTTTAAAGAGGCAGAAAATTGCTACTTGAATTACTTTACAATAAAAAAATGACCAGTCGACCTCTATGGAACTCTTCTTTTATGTTAGGGAGAAAAATAAATCCAACAACCAAACACTTGTGGTTAAATGATTCTCCCGGCCTCTTCTCAAATGCACTACCGATTGCAGCAACAGTTGTTCTCTTAAGTGTTCATCCAAACTAAAGTGAAAAATGTGACTCCCAACAGTTCCTTACAGTTGGTAAGGAATAGTTGAAGGAAGTATTATAGAGCCATACTTTACCCATGAACTGTACAATCTGACTGACGACATATATTTAAACGGATTCCTGAGTTTTGCTGCCCGACCTCCCCATTTTTTATCTCTTAATTTTGAGTCTGTTCTTGGCCAGCTGGAGCTAGGTCTCAAGTAATTTTGTTTTCCCAAGAAGAGTATATGGATGAGATATCTATCGAGCTGTTGTGTAATCTGAAGATATGTTTGTTTTTATTCATAGAATAAGTCTATCAGTTTATGCAGCACATATTAAAACAGAATGAAATTTCTAGTGTTTAATCCACTCATCATTCACATGGTATGTGTGTTGGGTTTTTTTCAAAATTCTTTCATAAACATCACATTGACTCAGTGGGGGGACAGGTATTTTCCCCATCCTATAAACAATTAAGCCAAAGATCAGAGAAAGTGTAGTGATCACCTAATCTACCATAACTAGTATGAGGCAAGGCTGGAACCCAGGCTGATCCAACTCAGAGACTGGGCTATACCGCACGGCCTGCACGGTAAGTCACTTTATCAAAGGGTAAAAGACTGAAAGCAAAAATCTTACCATCCTCTTTTATTTAAACAGACTTATGTCCAGATAATTTACCTTGGTCAATTTAGTATGTGATAATTTATTAACAGCTTATTTGTTGAACCATAAATTATTATTGGGACCACACGCGACCTTCTGGATCTTTGAGTGCATCCTTTAGGATTTGCTCTGTGAAGTCTGGATTCAGTCAAGGGCCTGCACTTGGGGGTCTGGAGGGCTACACATGGCCCCGAGGCTGCAGGTTCCCTACCCGTCCTGGTAAAAATAATTCTTACTAGAGAAATGGGTTTGTTGCCTTCTCTTTGAAGGTTTTTGAAGGTCTACATTTGTTACTAGAAGATCTAGTTTGTTACTTAATGCTAGAAAAAAACCTGATTATTAACAAAATCAGTATTAATAGCTGAGCTGGTGATTCATAAAATTCTTATCAAAAATGGGGGTCAGTCGTGGTGGCTCACACCTGTGATCCTAGCACTTTGGGAGGCCGAGGCAGGAGGATCACTTGAGGTCAGGATTTCGAGACTTGCCTGAGCAAGAGTGAGACCCTGTCTCTACAAAACATAGAAAAATTAGCTGGGCATGGTGGTACACACCTGTAGTCCAAGCTACTTGGGAGGCTGAGGCAGGAGGACTCCTTGAGCCCAGGAGTTTGAGGTTGCAGTGAGCTATGATGACACCATTGCACACCAGCCTGGGCAGCAGAATGAGATTCTGTCTTAAAAAAACAAAACAAAACAAAAAAAGCTTAAAAAATATATGTTCTTCTCTGCAGCCAATCTCTGTCCTTAAAATATATACATTTCAAAACTTCAGTTACTTGTAAAAAAATTACAAGTTAAAATCTGAAGTTATGAAGCTCAGCTTAAAACGTCAAAATAAAACATAATTTTTGGTATTGTTCTTTCATATGTGAACAAAAAGAACATTTGATTTAGAGATGCCAAAGCAAACCCCAAATGCTCCATGCTCTTGACTATGGTTTAATTTAAAGGCAGCTGTGAAATAGCTTTATACTAATTAGATTTTTTATATTAAATAAGAATGAACTGGAAATTGGTGATTTACTCGACAGATATTGGACCTTGAAAATTAAATAATTATTCTAAAAACATTAGATCAACACTGATTTGAAATGCCTGCTTCGTAATTAATCATGAGTGAAAATGTGTGTTTAGTTCAAATTGTGTTTTTGGTTTACATTAGCCTGACTTGATTATAAAGGAAAAAGAGTACAAACCAAATAGCTCTGCAAGCCTTTCTTTGACTTCCTCTCATCCTGAAACACTACTTAGGTTAATTTTTTAAAAAACTCTCTGTTAGTCTCTAAATTATTGCTTTTCCTTACTAGTCTACTTTCTAATCGGGCGTATCTAGTCCTGGTAATAGAGTAATTGAGGATGTGTGTGTATGCGTGCATGTGTTGAAAAATCAGGGAGCCGTCAACTTGCAGCCTAAAGAAAACTTCAGTAGAGAAAACTTCCAAAGTGAAAGTTTTAGGGTACCTATGGTACACAGCCTCTCTTAAGACAGAAACAGTATATTTTTCGGGGGCTGAATTATGATGGATTTGTGGCTTTGAGGAATAGAACTGAGTCCTTCTTTGTTGCAATTAAAGCCAGTGCATTCATTGAGCGTCTACTCTGTGTCTGGCCCTGGGTGAACCGGTGCAATCTTGTGTAACAGGCGTGTAACAAAAGCTTGTTTTATGTGTCAGCCCAGGAGTGGCGTGCAGGGCTGGTTAGTGCCACCCTACCCCCATGTGGGGCAAGGTAGAGCTCCCTCTGATGGAGAAACTTGGCATGCTTGAAGGAAGAAAATTGGGCTCACTTGCCTATTCTTTCGGAATGGGTACTTGTAAATGCACCAAGAACTAACGTGGCCATGATGCTCTGTCTCCTGGTCCTTGTGTTCCTTATCTCTCCAGTCAGTGTCAGGCTACAAAGTGTGAAGTAGAGGCTAGATCGCTGAAGACTCGGGAAAGCATCGAGAGAGAGAAGGAGGATAGACGTGCATGGAAGGGGTAACTGGTGGGGAAGACACATAGTTGACAAATCCTGAGGCGCAAAAAGATCCCAGGTCTCTCAGCACAACTGTGTGTGTAATTGGATGGCCTCTCCCGCTGGCCTGTGATTCCTTTTAGGAGCCGCAGGCCCTACCCAAACGTTTTGGATGGATAATGACGACCTTCCTGAGCAGCGTGGTGACATCGCATGCCTACAGGAGCAGGGCGTAGGCAGCACGCAGTGAGCCGCAGGCAGTCCAGGGCAATTTGCTGAGTCTAGACATGGTTGCATGAGACTTGTTTTTATGTGCCATGGATGCTCACTGAATATACGGGACCGAGGACAAAACAGACGACACACTGGTAAAGGAACCACATATGTAACTTCAGTGCCAGTGGCTCTTCAGAATCACATTTTGCATCTATAATTTGGGATCAGCAGCAGTACAATGGGTACTCAGTAAGTGTTTAACCATTGAATGACATAAAAACCTAGAATATCCAGGTGATCGGTTTTCTTTTTTAAAAATATTGGATAGTTTTTAACAATTTCTTCTATATATTTTAAAACGAATCAAACTGGGCTTTTCTCTCTTACCTTCTAGCATTTGCTCATATATACGCCTAGTTCATATACTTGAAGCGTGAGTACCTCATTCTGTATTCTGTTTTTATTCATTATATCACACCCATTTTCTTTTCCCTTATGTTTTGTTTACTTCTGCTTGTATGTTTTTGAAGAGGCGATGCCATTCACATAGCTCGATATTCAAGAGGAACAAAAGGGAATACGGTGAAATGTCGCCCTCCCTCCTCTGTCCCCCCGGCCACCCAGTTTTCAACCTCAGAGTCAACCAATATTATGAGGTTCTTGTATTTCCTTGCAGAAGTATCTTACTAATACACAGGTCAATGCGCATAAATGGTCTCCTCCTTTTACATGGCAGCCTACTAGGTAGAAAATTTTGTGTACTTTGCCTTTTTCACGAACAATATATCTTAGAGCTCATTCCATATTGTTTATACTTAAAAAAAATCACGTGAGATTTTTCATCACCCTACATGACTCCAACATGCCACTGACCACAGCCTCTCCCGCCCTTCTCCTGGACATGCTTTCTGGCATCTTCATGGTCTCTCATCTCCTGACCCCTTACGACCCCTATGGTCTGTCAGCTTCCCTATCTTCTCCTGTCTGCCCAGACACCATCCTGTTTAAGTGCTCTCAACGACAGTGCCGCATTGCCGCTTTGCTGCAGGTTTTGTTTGGTTTTTTTTCCCAGCTGAAAAAACTGTAACCATGGATTAGTCCAAAGATCCTTTTCTACTTTCTTATACTTCGGCTGCTGGATGTTCTAGGGAGTTATACTAATGTGCAGATGGGTGCCACAACACATTCCTGATAACTGATCTCACACGTCCCATATGCCCAGAAGTTATATGTCTCTAATAAGCTCTTCGACTCACTGTCTCCAGTCACTCTTCCCACCAGAATGATTTTTCTAACATGCAAATATGATCCCATTAGAACTTTTCAATGGCACCTCATCACCTGTAATACTATTTCTCAACATGCGATCCTTGGTCCACCGGTATCAGAACCACTAAGTTCAAAGTCATTGATACTAAGAAATTTTTGTTTTTTTAAAACTACTTTTACTGAGGCACATACAATAAATATGACCAATTTAAGTGCCCATTTTGATAAATTTTGACAAATATATATACACCTCTGTAACCGCCACCACGATCAACATATAGAACATTTCCATCATTCCCGAAAGTTCCCTTGGGCCCACCTTTGGAGTCAATCTCTCCTCCACGCAGGGTAACCACTAATCCACTCTCACCATAGACTAGTTTTGCCTGACTTAAAACTTAATATAAATGAAACAAGCACCACATGTACTCACCATCAAATTGGTATTAACTGATCAACACTTAAAGTGCACATACAGTAGTAACATTCATTAGGTGTCAGGCAGGTGGGAGGGGGAGAGGGGATGGGGATACTCACACCTAATGGGTGCGGTGCACGATGTCTGGGGGATGGACATGCTTGAAGCTCTGACTCGGGTGGGGCAAAGGCAATATATGTAACCTAAACATTTGTACCCCCGTAATATGCTGAAATAAAAAAAAAATTTTTTAAAAGTAATATAAATGAAATCATATAGTACCTTTTGCATTTTTTTTAATCAGTATGTTTTTTGAGGTGTATCCATGTAATTGTGTATTTCAACAGTTCATTCCTTTTAATGCTGAATAATATTTCATTGCATAAATACACAACAGTTGTTTTGAATCTATTCACCTGTTTTTCACTTCTGAGATAATTTCATCCACTCTTTTTCTGTTCTCTCTGCTACTCCCTCTGCTCAAATGATAGACTCCTGGACTGATTCTATAAGTCTCTTATCCTTACTGTGGTCTACATCTTTGACTTTTTTTCCTACACTCTCTAAGAGATTCCTTTAATTTTATCTTTAAAGCCCTAGATTAAAGTTATAATACATATAATACCACATATAATATGATCATAATTTTAGTCTCTAAGAACTCGTTCTCTGATTATTCCCTTTTATGTAGCATTCTATTCTTATTTTTATGGGTGTAATACTTTCTCTTCTCTTTTTGGAAATACTAGTTTTGAAAATCTTCCTTTCGTTGCAATATTTCTGTTCAGACTTCTTTTTCAGCTTATTTTTGTCTGTGTCTTTCATGCTGAAGATGTTCTTGATATGACTAATGATTCTCCACCTCACATTTATATTCAGGAAGAAAATACTAAAAAAGTTGACTGAAAGCTCTTGTATGGGGGCGGGGGTGTTGCTGGGAGAACTGGTCAACCAGTGGGCTTCACTTTCAGATCACTGAGTGGGGAGAGAGGTTTCACTGGGACTCCCGTAGGTCTATATATGGAGATGCTTTCTCTGGAGGCTCGAAGTTCTCCTATTGCCTCTCTAGGGGATATACGCGTGGGAGAATGGGACAGCCTCACTGTGCCACATGATGGTGAATGAGTGTCTTTTGGGAATGGCAAACTGACTTTCCGTTCTAAGTACAGGCCTGAATGAGAAGTATCTCATCATTGCATTCATTGACACAATACAGATGACTCTTCTAGTTCATTTAGTGAATACTATTAAGGATGAACATCAGTAAACAATTTAAATCAGGATCAAGAAAAACTGCCTATTTAAAATCAAACCCATCAGTCAGGGCCCAGTTAGGAAAATATAGCCCCACTCAAAAAAAAATCCAAAAGAAGAACTTTAAGGAGAACTAATTACAAAGATTTTTTTTTATTTCTAGCCTATTTTGGTTTTTCTTTTTTTTCCCCAGAATTTCTTAGTAGACTTTCGCCACAAAAACAACTTATAAAAACATCTCTTGATTTTTCTGCACAATATTGCATTGTGAAATTATTTTTTTTTTCCTTCAAGGGAAAATGAATCCTCAAATCCTCAAAAATAAAAACCCTAGAGAAAAAGAATTTGCTGCGAAGAATTCCATTATCCTCTTGCAAATCCTCTCCTTTCTCTTATTCTCAGTCCTGCTGTCTCATGCACTGACAATAATACAGCATAGTTTCTGCGTGGTGACTGGCGCTATAAAAATGCAGTTAAATAGAAACCCACAGTAGCCTCCTTCAGGATAAAGATGGCTTCTGTCACAGAGAAACCCCAAATCCTAAAAGCACAGGAAAGCAAAACCCAGAATTAAACATTTTCTGGATCCTGATTATTTCTAATATAGCAGCTATAAATGCCATATTTTCAAGCACAGAATGAGAAAGGAGGAAAGTTTTTAATCAGTACTAAGGGCAGGTCAAGAAGAAACACACGGAAGAAAGATTAGACACAAAGGATTTCCTGCTAACAAGTGTTATTAAATAAGAGAATGTATTACTTTGAGACACTGGTTAAAAAAAAAAATCTTTCTTTAGACATCTAGCAAAACCCTATGATGTGGTCTCTGAAAATTAGACAGGATTTACCCAGAACATAGAAAATAATAGCATTGAGGCCGGGCGCGGTGGCTCACGCCTGTAATCCTAGCACTCTGGGAGGCCGAGGCGGGCGGATCGTTCTGAGCTCAGCAGTTCGAGACCAGCCTGAGCAAGAGTGAGACCCCGTCTCTACCAAAAAAAAAAAAATAGAAAGAAAATTAATTGGACAGCTAAAAATATATATAGAAAA